>VZTG01000081.1:243857-262788 GCA_013397845.1 Melanocharis versteri
GGAGGGTTTCAGAGCAGGCTGGAGTGTCACAGCACCGTTTTCTGGCCTGCTGCATCCCACAGCCCTGAACTGCTGGCTCAGGAGCCTTTTGCTGGCATCTCCCACGTTCCACCTCCTGGATTTAATTCCCAATTTGCCGCTTGCTGGGAGAGCAGGAGAGAGGGGCAGGAGCTGCCTCATGGAGGGCACCAGAAAACCCAAATCCTGTCCGTGCTGAGCTCACTGCCAGGAGCGTGGGTGGGCTCAGCCACTCCACAGAGGCTCCTGTCCCCTCCTGTGGGCAGGAGCTCGGCCCTGGCCGTGGAGCTGAGGAGCTGCAGGCAGGCAGAACGTGTCCCCTGTGTCACCTGCAGCTTCTGCTGCTCCCATGTGTCACTGCCTGCTCCGTGTGTCACCCAGCAGGGTGACCGAGCCTCAAACTGGGGCCTGGGATCCCATCCCAGCTGGGACCTGCTGTATCAGAGCAACGGGAGCTGGAAGTGAGGGGTTGAGAGGAAAAAGGGCAGAGCAGGCATAGAACTTTTGTCTTTGTGCTCCGCTCAGAGCAGCAAAACTCTTTCACGGTGCTGAATTCTCGGTGCTGAATTCTCGGTGCTGAATTCTCAGTGCTGAGGGAGCCGGGCTTCCCTCAACTGGAGCTGCAAACAAAACCTCAGCTTTGTCTTGAGGAATGTCGGAATGAACAGAGCCCCGCTCCCTCCTTGGCACGCTCTGAGTTTGTTTATTTGCACAACTTTGCCCCCAGCCCTCGTGGAGGGTCCCACAAATCCTCTGTGCCCAAGGGCTGCCAGCTCCACCCCCTCTCCCCCTCAGCAGCATCCCTCACCCAGCTCCTGATGCTGCTTCGCTATTAATTGGCTTGTGTAATCTCCGAGATTGTTATTTATTAATAGATCGTTCTGAGCGTAGCAAAGTTCATTATTTAAAGCGGGAGGCTGAGAGAGATCCAGAGGAACAGATGGATGCATGGAAGTATCAGAAGAAGGAGTAGTTAAAATTCCAGGCATGTGCTGAGCCTTGACAAAGGATGGAAAACAGAATCAATCATCATTATCTAGGAGAAAAGCCATCAGTCTGTGTTTAAAATAAGCACTTTGGGTATTAAGCCCACGACGCCAGACTTTGCAAGAGTTTTGCCTGGTAGCTGCAGACCCCGGGGTTAGAAACAGGGCTGGGGAGCACAGGAAAATAAAAATAGATATTTAAGCATGAAAATGCAGGGACAGATGGTTTTGATGTCCACCCAGTCTTGACTGGCTGCAGACAAAGGTATTTCTTCATGGCTGTGTTGATTGAAGTCACCCCAGCAGAGCTGTTTAAGCCTTTTAGATGCTAAGGACTACTCTGAATTGGAAAAATACCCCTAATATTTATCCTGAAAAAGGAATTTCCTCACTGGAGTGATCTGATTTCCCACCAGGCTGCCCGAGATGGGTTCTCAGTGGAAGGTGATCATTGCTGTGAAGGTGCCAACAGCAAAGAAGGGGAGTGTCCGACAGAAATCAGGGGGAATTTGGGAGCTACGAGGGATTTTGGAGTCAGCCAAGCCTTAAAGATGGCTAAAACCAGTCACAGAGAGGCCAAGTCACTGTCACACTGAGCTAGTGGCAAAGATGAGACTCAAATTAGGAATTTTAACCCCCGGACCAGTCTCTGACCCCAGCTCCCAACGTGTTTTTCTCTGCTGAGGTGGGTTGTTCTGGTTCTTGCCAACACCAAAGCCTTCTTCCCACAACAAATAAAATCATATCAGGCATCATCTCTCTGCTGGCCCCCTGCATGTGGAAGCAAAGGTCAGCTCTGTTGTGAACTCTTGCTGAAATGGCTCTAATTGCATCCAATTTTCCAGACATGAATTTATCTCCCATTAGCAGGCCCTGGAATACTCAACTCTAATGGCCAAGCTGCTGCTCTGAGCTGCCTCTCAGTAATTGGTTAATAGTGGGGCTGGCTGGTAATAGGTAAACAGGTCTTTTTTCTTCTAAATTTACCATTTATATCATGGCTTTTCCTCTGAACAAGGTTATTTCTGGCCTTGCCCTGGCTGTGCTTTTATGCTGAACCCTCTGCGTGTTCCTGGGCTATTGCAGCATCTCCTTTCTGCCCTTCTCAGCTCCAGAGGAATATTTGGGATCCTTGCTGCCCACGGGAGGCTTTGCTGGAGGTTATTTCACCCTCCCACAGAGGGGCAGAACACGCTTGGTTTGTGGCGTTGTCTAAACACCTTTTTTTCTCAGAACCCACCTTCAGCTTTCTCCTAAACGTTGAGATTTCCTGGCACGGCACCTGGGAGGCAGCGCCATTTCTCCCTCCCCCAGCCAGCACTTCTCCCTTGGAGCCTTCAGAGGGTTTTAAACAGTTCTGACCTCCTAACGTGGCTCTTCCTTGCACTGGGAGGGCGACTGGAGATGATCTGATAATGTCTGATTGCACTTCTCCTTTGTCTCTCTCTCTCTCTCTCAGAGAGATTCCTCTTAACCCACACGTCCCCTCCATCCCTGGCTTCTTTTTTTTACACCTGGAATATCAGAAAGGGAGAAAACGAGTAAAGCTTTGTGTTCCTTGCACGTGCATCTCTTACGAGGAAAGGGCGGGGGAGAGGCTTCGTGAGGATTTCTGCACAGATCCTTCCAGAGCTGCTGGTGAATTCAGGTGATGGATTCAGGGCTGTCAGATCCATCAGTGCCTTCCTGAGACATTTTGCACATCCCAGCAAAAGTAAATGATGGCTGGACAGGTGGGAGATGAATCCTGAAATTATTTGTTGGTTTTTTCCTTTCTTAGGCCTTGTTTGGGGCAAAACTGCTCCTGGTTTCCTTGAGCTTGGTCTGGGGTTGTTCTTGCTTGGGATGGGGCAACAGAGAAATAACTTTGGGGTGTGGAGAGGATTTATCTCACCCCATTCTGCACTGGTTCTGCAGTGGGACAGAGAAGCTGTGGCTGCCCCATGCCTGGAAGTCCCCAGGGCCAGGCTGGAGCAATGTGGGATAGTGGGAGGTGTCCCTGCCCATGGCATGGGGTGATCTCTACACCCCTTCCAACCCAAACCACTCCAAGATAATAAAAAAACCCTTCCTCTTCCCAGAGCCTACAAGAGAAGCTGGCAATGAAGGGGAGGTGTGGGAGCTGCCACAAATTCCTCAGCAAAGAGAATTTCAGTTGTTCTGGTGAATGTGTAAAAAGCTCCCAGGTGATGGCCATCAATCTGTTCTCTGTAGTAAATCTCATCCCACCATCTGAGATTAAGAAATTACTTTAAAAATCACAAAACCCTGAGTCTTTCGCTCAAAATCTGCACCAGCTCAACCACACTTTAAATTTTACTGCTGCCTGCACCACGAGCCTCCCTCTGCCCACTCAGCCCTCCCCAGCCAGGCCAGCCCAGGCCAGAAATAGTCCTTGCTGACAGGGATAATACAGGAGAAAACAGATTAAGGAGGTGTAGACAGGGATTTGCATTTGTTTCACCAGCTGTCTTCTCATTCCTCCTGTTCCCCACTCGGACACACCTTGGCAAAGGACTGGAGTCAGGAATAGGAACAGAGAGTGGTGAAATTGGAGTGAAATATCCTTAAAAACCTGAAGTTGAGGCTGTGGCCAAGCTGGAAAGAAAGCTCAGAGCTGGGAGGAGGAAGTTTTCTAAAGTTAAATTCAGTGGGAGTGGGATGAGGTGTGAGGTGAGCAGAGCACGAGCTGGAGGTGAATTCTCCTTCCCTCCCCATCAGTTTGTGTGGGATTGGGAGCACAGCTTGCCCCAGGCTGCTCCTGCCCTTTCCAGGAGCAGGAATACCTGGAAATGCTGCCAATCCATCACGCAGGCAGCGGCTCAGCCCCAGTCCTTGGCTGTCACCGAGCGTTTGGACCTTGGCCCGGGGGACAGGACAGTGGCTTCTCCTCAGCTGCCTCCCAGGGGAACCTGAGCAGGGCTGGGGGGTGATGGATGTGGAGTTTAGCAAACCAAGCCTGGCAGATCAATAGGAGAATATACAGCCCATGGATCATGCGAGTTCCTCTTGCCTGGGCAGCACTAAATCAAAAATGATGAACGGCAGCTCCCTCAACCTTGGCCCCTCCAGTCTGCCCCAGCGCAGCAGCATCCAGTGACTGAGAGGGATTGTGCTGCTCTCCAGCCCATTTCCTCTGCTTTCCTAATAATTCTGGCATTGAAACATGAGGCTGTGTTTTTAATATCCTTCCCTTGCTCCCGTGTTGCCTCCCTGTTTCTCCAGGTAATTTCCAGCTGGCAGGAACAGCGCCCAGCTCACGTTCCCCCCGCTCTCGGGGTCACCTGCTCAGATACACCTGATCAATCTGCTGCACACTGGCTTCCTCTGGACATTGCACCAGTTTATTTCTTCATTTTGGGAAGCTTTGCCCTCGCAGAGGTTGCGTTGCAGCCACAGGAACAGTCAGGAGCTCTGAATTCCTCTCCAGGTGTGAGCTGGCTGCTGCTGGTGCTGGGATTTTCCAGGGAAGGGGAATGCAGGAGCAGGCTTGGAGAGGGTGCAGAGGTGGCACCAGCTTTGTAGAACTGCCCTGAACTGAACAAACAGCATCTGGATTTGCTCAGGAATTGGTGGTTTTGACTTGGAGCAGGAACTCACAGGCACAGAGAGTTCCATCGTCCCCTCCTGCCCTTGCAAGGTCACTTCCACCAGGAGAAGCAAAGCCTCATTTTATTGCATGATATATTTATAATAAATGTTCTGAGTAGCAGCTAAAGCGACACTGATCTCAGCAGGGAAGTTTCCCTGGATCTGAGCTCTCTGGCTGCTCCAGTGGGAATATTTCCATCCCCTCTGTCACAGCTCACTTGGCCCAGCTGCAGACGATGAGCGGCTGCTTCAGCTCTTGACGTAAATGAGCTGTGAGTTTTGCCCAGTCACACTTGTGCCACCGTGACAGGCAGGAAACAATGAAGTCAGAATATCAGCTGGCCAAAAAGAAAAACTTGGGAACTTATCCCTAAAAATGGCCTGGATGAATTTGAGCTGATGGAGAAAGGCCATCAGTTCTATCAGGGCCGAAGTGGCCAGCAGCAAAGCTGAGGGGGTTTAAAGGACTGAATATCAAATTATGAATCATGGAAAGCCAGCTCAGGCTTGTGCAAAAAAAACCCAAAAAAAGCCTTGAGAACCATCTGGGAATTTCCTATTTCATGTCTGCAATTACATCATGATGGCCCTGAAAGCAGCAGCAAAATCCTCCCAGGCTGCTGGAAGGACAGGATTGAGCAGTATCTGAGGGACACATGTGCTCCAAAAAAACCCATTATTGCAGGATGGGGACAATGAGAAGGGAAAAACCTAATTCAGAGTCATGACAACAGCACGCCCCTGGAGAGAAAGCCGAGCACACAGCCCAGAATAAGCTCCAGTGGGTGAGAGAGACAATAATAGAGAGAATTGTGTCTTGATCTGGCTCTGAATGAGAGCTTCTAGAATGAAAGAGGAGAGGCAGAAGATGCTGCGTTATCTATCAACCCAATTGATTGTTGTATCCAGAGCCTGGCTTGGTAATAAATGAGAATGCCACTCATCTGCTTTTCTGGTCTATTTAGAATATTTTTAGAACCCTTTCTGAAAGATATTCTGATTAATCTGGTGAATTTTCCTTTGCTCAGTGAGACTTATAGCAACATCGGATTTAATTACCCCGTGACTGGGAGGGATGTAATAAAGGCAGATACAAATCCTTGTGACAGCTGAGAGTGGCAGGGAGAGCATTTATCCACCGAGGAGCTGAGATGACAAGTGCTGAGCTCCAGCCTGAGCCTTTGGGAAGCAAAAAGTGGGATTTTGAGCTGCCAGCAGGGGCAGGACAGAGGAGCTGGGGTGGCAAAACCAGCCCAGCCAGGCCTGGATCCTCCCACAAAGCCCGTGGCACCCAGATTCCCAAATCCACGAGCTTAGGGCTTCATGGGATTGTTAAGATTGGAAAAGACCTCCAAGATAATCGAGTCCTGATGACCTTCAAGCAATTTAGGAATGGGCTTTTCAAAGTGATAAAATGAACCCCAAGGAGACCAGCAAGGTTTTATGGGATTTAGGGATGCTGGGTTTTGGTGTTGGCGTGGATTGGGACAGATCCTGAGCAGATCCAACCTCCCCTGCCCACATTTGTGACACCTCCAGGGATGTCCCCACAAGGTGCTGGTTCCTCCAGCACAGCTCTGAAGAGCCTCCCAGCCAGAAAAAGAGAATTATTCCTTCAAGCTGCACCTGCTTGCCTGCATGATTTCCCAGGAAAGGAGGCCTCTTCACAGGAATTCATTCCCCAGCCTTTGTTAGCACGAACAAGGCACAGATTTCCCTGCTCCTCACTGTTTATCTGCTGGGCTTTCTATTGAGGGTTTCCAGCCCATGTCCTCTCTCACTTTCCCACTTTCCAGCTCTACAGCACAACCTTGGCAGGCTGGGGACATTTACAGCTGGTTTTGGCTGGGTTTTATGCCACAGTCTGAAGAGGGAAAAAAAACCAAAACAACTTTTTCATGTGGAGGGAAGGAAATGGGAAGATTGGAGAGGGCACGGAGCTGTTGCTCAGCATTTCTCGCTGAGCCCCAAAAAGTGTCAGTGTTCTCCATCCCAAGCTTGGTTTTCCATCCAAAGGTTGGACCCTTCAGTGCCGTGAGGAAGCTGCACGAATGTGGATGGAGATTTCTAGGAAATGCTTTTTGTGTCGGGGACACTACAAACAGCATTCTCCTCGTCCATGACTTCCTGGTTTATTCCTTTTAGCTGGAATGGCAGAACGGTTTGGGTTGGGAGGGACTTTAAAACTCATCCAGTGCCACCCCCTGCCATGGGCAGGGACACCTCCCACTGTCCCAGGCTGCTCCAGCCTGGCCTTGGACACTGCCAGGGATCCAGGGGCAGCCACAGCTTCTCTGGGCACCCTGTGCCAGGGCCTCACCACCCTCAGATTAAAGAATTTCTTCCCAAAATCCAGTCTAAACCTACTTTCTGTCAGTTTAAGCCATTTCCCTTGTCCAGGTCCTGATCCAGAATCCCTCTCCAGCTCCCCTGGAGCGCCTGTCAGATCCTGGAAGATGCTCTGAGCTCTCCACACAAATTCCCCTTTCCAGCCTGAGCAGCCCCAAATTTCCCAGCCCGAAGAAACCTTTGACACTTTCCACGTCCCTTTTTTTTTATTATTTCCCCATGGCTTCTTGCTATTTAGGGGGAAAAAAAAAGTGCCTCCAGAGCAAGAATTTGGCAAGTTTCTGCTAACAAGATGAACGGGAAGTTCATGCACACGTTTTGAGGTTCTCTCACCACGAAGTGTGAATAATAGATAGGGAGAAAGGCACTTTCCCCTCCGTGCTCAAATTCCTCTCACATCAATTAGTTTCCATCAGGCTTTACTGCAGGAGAGCGGAGCTTTGAAAGGCTCTGGCTCAAAATTAACCGGAGTTGTGGGGAAGAAAGGGCAGGGAGTTAAAAGGAAAACTGCTGATGCCTTCTCCTGTGGAGTTTGTCGTGTAATTAATTTCTTGCTTCTTTAGAAACCCTTGAATTTTTTTCCATTTTGGTCGAAGTTGATCTCCAATAATGAAGCTGGAAAGCCATTGGCTTGTGAATCTTGTGGAATGAATACAGGAGAGAAAAACGATGATTATTGTCCTCCAAGCTGTGTTGTCACCTCAACTGCAGCAGGTCTGGCCTTGGCTGAGTGTTATTTTTGGGATTTCATGGAGGTTTCCTTCATTTCTTTAGCTAAAAGTTTATTGGCAGAAAGAAATATTAATAACAATAACAACAACAACAACAATAACAATAATAAGATCAAATTATTTTTATTAATAGTAATAGTAATAGTAATAGTAATAGTAATAGTAATAGTAATAGTAATAGTAATAAACCTTGCAGAGGGAGTGCTGGCTGCCCATCCTCCCTTGGGAAAGCTGTTGTAAAGAAGCACTCGAATACCCCCATCCTAAATTAACACCTGGAGAAGCTGATGAACATGAGCTCCTTCTTGATTATAGGACGCAATTATTTTTTATATTGATTATTCTGAGTCATTTTACTGCATGGGAGGAGTTTATCCCAATTCTGTCCAGTTCAAGTTGTTCCTGGCATGCTTGAATTGGGAGAATTTTCTGTCCCTGTCATACCTGGGGGTGTCTGCACCTCTTGAAGAAGCAAGAAAGCTCCAGAAAGGCATTTCATCACTTTTACCATTTATTTTATCCCTTTTATCATGCATTTCATTGCACAGAAAAGCTGCCCTTCCAACTGCAGGACCAGGGAAGGGGAATTAAAAGCCAGGAAGGGAGCAGAGCATTTTTGAGAGCTATTTTCAGCTGGCCTCCTCCTGGTCCTGCCCTGAGACTGAGCCTGACCTTCAGCCGATCCCTCCTGCACACCCCAGATGAGGTTGGTGATGTTGATCGCTCCAGGTCCCAGCATGAGGAATGTTGTGTGGCAGAGAGGAGCATTAATATCAAATATTTCATCACCTCCAGCCACGGATGCTCTGCTGCAAACCTTCCCAGGAGCAGAGCATCCCTTGTTCCAGGGTTCTTTGGGAAGGAAGCTGTTCCCAGCACTCTCGACTCAGCTTATCCAGGGTGACAAGGAGCCAAATGATGCTTGGAAGGGGGAATAAGAATAAATTAGTGCTGGAATGCCTGGAATCAGGTGCAGACCTAGAACCAGACTCATGAATCCCTACAAAACCACATTTGTCTCTCATGAAGCCAAAGCTCCTCAGTGACCTTTTGCTGAACAAGTTTGAGACCATTTCCTCCCAATCCAGCAGGAGAAATGTCTCAAAATGAGCTTGGATTGCCTTTTTTTTTTTGCTTCTTTTTTTACCTAAAACCATCTCTAAATTCAAAATAAACTTGGCTGGGCAGGAGCAAAGGATTAAATGTGCTGCCTGCAGAATTACACGATGGCATGAAGCATTTTATTCTCTTGGAGTTACTCCTTGCAGGGAATCCAGAAGATTGGATGTTTTGCTGGCGTTTTTCAGGCTCGCCAGCAGACACAGGGATCTCTTTCCAGACGTGCTGAGCCATTTTCAAGCAGCTTGGCTGTGAAAATGAGCACCTTCAGCACTGCTGAGGGAGCTCCCAGGCTGCAAGGGATTGGTTTTTCAGGATGCTGAGTGGCACTTGGACTCTGCTGGCATGAACACGGCGATCTGGATTCCCCCATCCCCGTTTCCCTCTGGAAATTCTCTCCCCGTGCTCGAAAATCCTGGGATGAAATAGAGGAAGCACAAATCAGCGCTTGTGGGGAAGGATATGGAGCAATATAATTGATATTCTCATCTCCCAGGCGAGATGATTTAATGCTCTGTTTTCTAAAGAGCACTGAGATTTATAAACTTGTGAGGCCAGGCTGAGTTCTGGTGTAAATTGACAGCTCTGTTTGGGTTTGCCTCAGCTGTGATTCCAGGTTTTTGGAGTTTATTAATAGGCTCCTGTTGGCTGGTATCATTTGCATTAAGCAGGAATTTCCAGCTCCCAGTCTCCACATCTTGAAAGCCATTCCTCACCTGGGGCTGTGTTGATAAAGCTGATTAGCAGGAGGGAAGGCAGGCAGGGAGAAATGTGTTCCTGGTGAAAAGGGCACTACATCAAGCTGAAATTCTGGAGAAATGCTGAGTTCACAGAACACATCAGGAGTTATTAACCTCTGCACGAGAACCGTGCTGCACAGGGCGAGGGAATTTGTCTGAGCTGAACTTCAGCGTCTCTCTGAAGCTGTTTGAAAGTGCTGCAGCAGCACTGAGAGCCTGATTTTCGCTCCACAGTTCCATCCAGGGATGTCAAAGCACCTTTGCCTCAATGAATTTACCCGTGCAGCAACCCTTGGCTCTGGTTAAATCCTTCCCAGGTGAGGTGCTGCAGGTGAATTTCTCCATGGGAGAGATTTCCACCGTGGAAATGCTGCTGGATCAGGGTTTGTTTCCTATTGAATGCATGGAATTGGAGGCACTAAAACATCTCCTCTCTGCCTTATCACCAGCATCAATCAGTGCAGTGAATAATCCTGAATTTCCTGTCACAGCCCTGGATCTGGAGCTGATAACGTGGTCAGGGAAGGGTGTGACAACCCCCAGCAGGGAAATCATCAGCTCCAGGAACCTCAGGCTCAGTGCAGACATCATCTCTGCCGTGGAAATCCTGCTGTAAAACCAGGACTCAGGCTCCTCTTTGGAGACAAGGAAAGTTTGGATCCTTTTCAAGCGAAACGGTTTGAACAGTGTGGTTTTGCTTCTCCAAAAATAACCTTGCTTCCCTACTTACATCTTCCCCTGAAGCTGCATGATTTAGTTCAATTAAAACCAAGAAGTAATGACTGAAAAAAAAAGAAGCCTTTAGGAAGGAACCCGCTCCCCAAATCCCCTGAAAATGAAAGAGCAGCTTAGCAGAGCAGCTTTGATTGATGCTTTGTTTGACATGCAGGGTGTAGGCAGCTACCTTGCTGTGGCATGTCTGGCTAAATCATCTGCTGTCACTTCTCCGAATATCCACTTACCAAAGGTTACATGCTCGGTAAACCAGAGCTTAATTACTCTGCATCACCATCTAGAGAGCACAGGCAGAACTAAGGCTGGGAGAAATCAGCATTTTGATGGGGATCCTTTCTGCTTTAGTGCTGTTTGCTCTCCAGAGCAGCCCCTCTCTCTAATTTGTGCTCTGTTGCCATATCTGCTTTGTTGGATGGAACAGAACTTCCCATTTTTACTCCCCTTCCATACAGCAAGAGGCATTTTTTGGGTGAATCGGGACAAATAATTGAAAATTCTTAGTGACAGCCACCCTAGAAATGAGAGATTCTGGCCTGGCCTTCTCCCAGAGGGAGCTGTGATGCCCATCTCAGGAGGATTTGAATATTGCCCGTGACAGAGCAGGAGCTGTGCATTGTAATTCCCATTGTCGTGCGTTTTCCTGTGTCCCCGCAAGAATTAAGGGTGGAATGAGGGATGCTGAGCTTTGTTCCCTCGCTCCAGGAGGGCTCCTCTGCGCTTGGCAGGAGCAGATCAGAAGATTGCTTTTAGTTCCTGGGGTAAAAAGTCCTGTGGGCCAAGATTTCTCTGCAGCCTGCTCCTGCCACTGCTCAGAGCTGCTGCGATCACCCTGTGAATAATGGAACGTTTTCATGTTTTAATCAGATGCAATTTTCCAAATGGTTTTTATGATTTAGCAAGTCCATTAAAAATGACATTTGTTCTGCTCTGACACTCCTAAGGAGCTCCACAGAGCATAAACACTGGAAATTACTTGTAAGGGGAAGAAGATATTAAAATTCCCTGGCCCTCGTGTGCCTGTCTGAGAAATCCTGGTACTTTGTGCCGTGCCAGCTTGGAGCGGAGCCACTTGATGTGCTCGGAGTTTTGCTGTGATTAGGGGCAGCTCCAGGCTGCTGCAGAGACAAAACGTTGATATTTCTCATGCTGGGCCTCTCAGATGCTCTACAGGACCAGATTTGAGGGCTGGAGATGAGGCTGAGCTTTGGATGGGGCACTGGAGCGTTCAGAGCAGGAGGGTTGGGGAATGCAAAGCGTTTTATTCCAGGCATGTGGTGTAAAACAGCACAAGGACCGACTGCTCCTGCCTGTTAGATCCTCTATTTATTAACTGAACTCACTCTGCTTCTCCGCTAGGCTCGAGATTTGCACAGTACCCAAAGCAAATCCCATTCTCCTGCCAAGTTCAGAGTGGTTTCAGGGTGGAGGTAGAGGCTGGTCCTTCTTTTTCTCCACCTTTTTCCCCATCTTTTCCCTGTTTGCCAAAGAAATTCCTGGAGTTCAGCTCCCTCCTGTCCCCCAGGGATGCTCTGGAGGGTGGCTCCTGCCCCAGCATATCTGAGCACCATCAGGAGGCTAAAAACGCCTCTTGAGGAGCCCTGTCTCTCTGAGAGGAGCATTTCAGCTGGAACACACAGGAAGCATTTTTCCAGCCTTGCTTCCATGTCCTGTGCAGGCACTGAAGTCCCTCGGAGTGGGGAACAACTTTCTGGAACCACGGTAAATTGTCTGCCTTGGTTTTTTCAGTTTCCCCAGCCACCGCTTTCACGCTGGTTTATTTCACGGGCATCTTTTAAAATGGTTTTTTGCACCTGAATTATGGATTATTCCAGGCCGTGGGCATGGAATGCTGCTCTGGACTTACAGCTGTCACTGTGGGCCCTGCCAGGAAGGGGACAAGAGTGGGTTTTAGGTAGTTAAGCTTCCAATGATTCCTCTGAAGCCCATTCCAAGCTGGATTTGAGCCTGAATGGACTTCCTTTTATTTTCCTTTTCCTCTGCAGCCACCAACCACACACTGGGCCCTTGATGCTATTTCAGATAATTTTTCCAACTTGAAGCTTTTACTTTGCTAAAGTGAAAAACCTCAAATCAGGAACCGTCCAAAGGGAGCAGAAGATACCCCAGGGGAAGCCTGTGCAGGGGAAATTGGTCACCACTCAGAAAGTTACTGCTCTAGCCCTGATTACCCATTAATTAGCCAGAGCAAGCTGCTCTTTCCAGCCTGCAGAATGTGTTCCCTGCTGGTCCAGCTTGGAATGTTATTCCCTTTCTCTTCAGTCCTGAATCAGACATTGATTTAACACCCCCCAGTTGGCCAGGCAGGAACTTTGGTTTTTGCAGAAATGCTGTGTTCAGTCCGAACTTGGAGTCCAGCATTTCATCCCATTTTTATCTCCCTGACTTCCCTTCTCCCTTGCGTGGGGACTGAGGTTTTTCATTGTAACAAGTGTTCAATCTTCCTGGATGTGGGAACAGCTGGAAGTCAGATTTACAGACAGATTTTCTGTCTGTAAGACCGGAGAGTTCTGGCTTTCTCCTCTGGAATATTCAACTACACCCAAAACCTATTAAAAAAAAAAAAAATCCTGATTGCTGATTGTGGAAGGTTTGGGGGACGGTAAAAATGTGCCTGGAAATTGTCAGGGAAGGTTGTGAAGAAGGAAGAGTGGGAATGAGCCCGGGAATGACCTGGGAATGAGGCTGGGAATGAGGGATGATTTCTCTGGAATTTCTTTTGCCTTCAGGAATGAATCTCTTGGAGGTGCCAGAGCTTCAGTGGAGCTTTGGTGGCACTTGTGGAAGTAGGAATGGGAAAAGACAGATCAGAGTGGGCTCAGGATGCCAAGATAAGGGGAAATACACAGCTGGGGGAATCCTGACAGCCTGGAAACTGCAACTCTGGGCTTTGTGCAAGGGGAAAGTGATGAAAAATAACTCAGCCTGTTGAGAGACACTGAAAATGGAACATTTCCCTGGATTGGGGGCCGTGGAGAGGGGGCAGGTGGTGACTGAGGGGGAAGGCTGGAATCTGATTTCACTGGGAAACTCCGGGGTCCTGCACAGATCTGGTGGCACTGTGACCTTCCAGGGGATCCGGAGGGGGAAATCTGCCCTCGCCACAGGAGTGAGGCTGGATTTGCACCTCATCCCAGTGTCGCAATGACGGACACGGCCCGGGGAGGAAGGAGAGGACCGAACTCAGGAGTAACTACATAGAAATGCCTTTATTTATTTATATACAGAAGGGTTTTATACTCTAGGTTATAGAAAGCCATTGGATCTTAGCTGACCACCCACCAGGGCTATTGGCTAGATCCTAAAAACACACATTTCCTAAACAGTCCTTCAGTCTTACAATAACAATGTCCAAAAACATCTCACAGGTGCAAGATAGAAGAATTATTTACAAAAGCTCTCTAGCTGTTTTGCAGCTAGCTCCGTGAGAAAGTGAGAATGCTCACGGACACAGGCAGACACTGAAAAATCTCTCTGCCACCAAGCTTTCAGTGTCCACAATCCCAGCATTCCAGAACTGCATTTTGCACTTCCCTCCAGGAGCAGAGGGGTCAGTGCTCCTGGTGTCCCCCACTGCCAGCAGGGTGCAGGTGACGTGCAGGGCGCTGTCACCTGAGCTCCACCTGCCTGCCACGAGTGCTGGCAGCTGAACTTCCCAGCAGCAGGACGTGCCTCTGATTCCCGCAGGAATCCTCTGTTCTCCTGCAAGCTTTGGATGAGCATCCGGAGCTCCATCCCTGGGCTCTGCAAATCGGCTCCAGTTCACCCCTGAAGTCAGGAGAGCTCTTCCCAGCTGAGGAAAATCTCATTTCTCTGCTCCCCGGGGATGTATTTAGGGGAGAATCATTGAATCTTTAATGTCTTTCTTCTCCCTCCATGCCAGGAAGGCAGGAGGGTTCTGTTATCCCAATTTTCCTGGTGGGAGCTGGGGTTCCAGGCAGGCTTTGGGCAGTTTCTGTGCTGTCTGATCACACTGTCTGCACCTGAGCAACCAAAATCTCTGCAAGCCTCCTCTGGCTGTAGATTCTGACTCTTGAAAATAGAATCCAGGAATGGTTTTGGTTGGAAGGGACTTGAAATCCCATCCTGTTCCACCCCCAGCCATGGGCACAACCATTTCCACTATCCCAGGTTGCTCCAAGCCCTGTCCAACCTGGCTTTGGACACTTCCAGGGACTTTTAGAGACATTTAAAGTGCCTTATTCCTCCTGAGAAGCTTAATCCTGTCAAAGGGGTGGTTCAAAGTTTCTGCCTGAAATATCTCAGTGGGTTCTGGGAGCTGAGCCTGGAAGTCAGGATTAGGAGGCTAAACCCAACCCTCCCTCTCTCTTTTTATTACTGGAGATCTCTCAGAATCAAATAATCAGCATTTCTAGCCCCAATTTCCAAGCCTGATAGTGGACTTAGAATTATTTAGAAAGGAGATTTCTTTCTCCTTTCCAGAGAATCTGAAAGCAAACCCATCCCAGCCGGGCAGCAACAGCCCCACCAGAACGATTTCCCTGCTCCTGCTCAGATTTAAATCGTTGCCACAACGAAGCCACAGAAACAGGGAGATTGAACAGCAAAAGCTGTGTGAGATTTGATGGTTTGTAATGCATTAACAGCCCCCAAATTTACCCTGTCAGGAAGGAACCCCAAAGAAAAAGGGATGTAATTCCAACCAGGGCAGTGTCTCCCATCCTGCTGCTCCGGCTTTCACTTCTAATTCTGGCAGACAAAGTAAATGTGGAAAACACAGGGTTTGTGCAAGGCACTCCTGGAGAAAATACGGACTTATTTGGAGCCTCTCTTCAATTTGTGTTTCAGGCTGTGATTGCACAACAAAGGGAAAGTGTTTTATGGAGATCAGGGCTGAAAAGGAACCGCTGTTTGCCAACAAAGTAAATGTGTGGTTATCGTCTCGTCTCAGATCAGTTTTGATTGGAATTAATCTGCCACTTGAGTGTTCAAATCCCCTGGGTTGCCTGAGCAGTGACACACTGAGCTTAAAACGGGAGATTTGTCTGCTGTGGAGCTTTGGAGCTGCTGCTGTCCTGGGTCTGCAGATCCATCGTGGCTTTTGGTGATCCTGGAGGGATCCTCAGGAATTTCTGGGATTCTGGTGGCGCCCAGTACGGGCAGAGTGACCCCAGCGGGGTGGAGAAACACATCTCAGAGCAAAAAGTTATTTATCCTCTGCGCTAATCTGAATTTTCTCTCCATTTTTGCTGTCACTGGAGGGTTTATGGGGTCAGGAAACCCAAGCACTGCAGGAACATGGGGGGTGTGCAGGGGCATTCCCAGGGGATTGGGACAATCTTTGCTCCTGGAACAAATGGAAAGGGGGGAGAAAGTGCAGGAGCTACAGAGGGACCCTGGAGTTTGCAGTGCCATGAATGAAACATTATAAAAAATGTCTGGCAGCTGAGGGAATCTGTTATCAGGGAGCTGCCAGTCAGGGAAGGGAAGCAGGGGGAGAGAAGAAAAGAGAAGAAACAATTTAAAAGAAGAAAGGCAGAGCATAACTTGTTTTATGAAACCCTTATTTTAAGTAATATTTGCTGAATTACTTGTGGGTTTTTTTTCCTCTCAAGCTCGAAGAAAAAACATTGATTCTTCTTCTTGCCTTTGATTGTCAGATCTGGAGAATTTGTATTTAAGGAAGGGAGATGCACCCAAAAGGGTTGGGCTCCTAAAACCACAGCGTTCCTTATTCCCTGCCCTGAGCTAATGGACCTGTGGAGTTCAGAGCCTGCAAGGGAAGATAAATATTCAGCTTTTATCTCTAATCCAAAAGCCTGTGAGCAGAGCTGACATTTCCTGGGTGTTCTCTGCACGTTCAGCTCTGCCCTGGATGAGTGTAAACAGCAAAAGAGCCTGGAGCTGGCACAGAGCTGACCCCAGCACCTTCCTTTTCCTATTCAGGGTTTATTCCAGCCACTGAAATTGCCTGGTTTGAATGTCAGCAGTGCAATAACTTTGATATTAATCATCACAGGTGCACGGGAAGTAAAAAGAGAGATGGCGGCAGAGTCAAATGAAAAATTAAGCTGAGCTCACGTTTTGGGCTTGGCTGAGGTGGTTGGGTCTAAGCTCCAGCACTGCCCTGCACCTGATCCTAATTTAATTCTTAACCTGCTTCCCACTGCTGGGGAATTTTGGGATGTGTTGGTTTGGATTTTCTTAAGGCTGTCCTAAGAGATGACAGAGAATTTCCTTGTCACTGGAAATGGTGAAAGCCGTGGGGGGGTGACTTGGTTAATTCTGGATGAATCAAAATCTCAGGATTTTGTCCTGTTAAAAATTAAAAGTTCTGCACAAATTGAGTTGTTTAAAGCCCGTTTTGGCTGGTGCTGCTCTCCAGAAGCCTCCTGTGTCCAGGAATCTCCTCCTGGGTGCATCAGGAAGGGATAACTCTGCTCCTCCTGCCCCAGTCGGAGCAGGGATCACTTACAGACCAGTCTGGCTCTTTGCACAGCTCCTCCCTTTCCCCAAAAGACCCAAAATCTCTATTTTTAACCCGAAATCGACCTTAGGCTGCTCAGCTGACTCAAGGAAGGGAGGCAGAGGAGGAATGAGAACAGCTCCAGGCGGCACAGGAAGGGAGGGGACGTTTTTGTCTCTGTTTTTCTGTTTTTCCTTTAAAAAATTGCAGAATTTTCTGGACCTCTGGGTGCTGATGGCTTTGTCCTTGCCTTCCAAACCCTGTAGGATCTATCCCTGCTCTCTCATCTTTCCTGCACAACTTCTGAGTGACACTTTTCCGTGCTTTTTCTTAGAACTTTCCAGTGCTTTTCACAGGAAAACCCTCCAGTGGCCTCCTCTACCTTTCTGCTTTCTGCTTTTTCTTCTGACAAATTCCTGGAAAATGCAACAAACTGCCTAGTCTTGGGGGGTAGGAGGTGGACTGAGGTGACTTCAATTTCATGCTTTTACTCCAAAATCTGGGAGGAATGAAGGAAATTTTGAAACAAAACGCCGTGATTGCTTTTTCAAAGCTCTGTAAAGCTCCAGTCCCACGTAGGAGCTGGTGAGGAGGTTGGAGCATTTCTTTTATTTAATCCAATCCAATCTCATTCATTCTTGGGTCCTGATTTTCTAGCCCAGCATGAAAAGTCTTTGATGACTCTGTTATTATCTAATTGCTTTTCCAGAAATCTTTCACCTGATAATTTGGATATTGTTATCCCTACTGAAGCCTGATAATTCTGCTACACCGAAATCTGGCTCTATTTATTATTAATTGTGGTTTGGGAACAGCTTAAGGCTCCCCAGGTCCACCATAAAGGACCTTCAGAAAATTTGGGCAAGAGGAATGAAGCAAAGGAGTTGTGCTGAGGGGGAAGAACATCAGGGGCTCATCAAGGTCACTCCAAAATTGCAGCAGAGTCTCAGACAGGACCCTGCTTCCTGCAGAAATCCTAAAATTCCAGCTGGTGTTTTGTTCCAGGCACCACAGAGTGCGTTTGGGTTGGGTTTTTGTGGGTCTTGTGGCACGTGGAGCTGTCCTGGGTCTCCCCCAGCTTTGTGAGGAGAGGATTTCTCCTCAGGTTTGTCTATAATCCATGGTGACTCTCTGAAAGATTCACCCAGCCTTCTGCAGCTCATTAGAAGAGTTATTAAAGAACTTGATAATTAAACAGAAGGATCCTGAACTGATTGCTCAGCAAATCCCTCCCATTTCTCTTTGACCTGCAGTTAATTCACATTTTCTGAAGGCAGCTCTGCCTCAGATTTTTTTTTCCTTTCCTTTGGACGATGCCTTTCTTTCCATGAGTGGTGCAGGGATAAAATCCAAAAACTGCCTGCAAGAACAAAGGGAAAAGGCCCCAATCTGTGAATGGGCAGGGACAGCCTGGACTCCAGGGAGAGCTTTGCTATCAGGAACTGATAAGTGATTTTTAACCATCACACAGAATCTGACAACGGAGAATTTCCCGAGGCTGGAGGCTTGTCTGGAGCAATCCCCAGGTCTGGTCTCTCTCTGTTTTTAAAGGTTATTTTTCCCCCCTCTCTCAAGGACTGACTGTGCAGGAATTTGGGGTGATCGAGTGTCTCTGACAGGTGAAGCTGTTCTGAGGGGAAACAGCTTTTCCTCGGACGCTTCTCCATCTCCTTGAACAAAATGTAGGGAGAAGCACAGGGAGGGGATGGAGGGAAGAGGTTTTTGACCCTCTCCATGAGAGAGGAGAGGGAGAGGAAAACAACCTGGGAGGGAAGGAGCGGATCTGGCATGGCTGGAACGTGTCCAGAGCCCCGTGCACGTTTAGACAGAGCCTCTGGGACAGCCAGGCCAGGACTGGCCAGGCCGGGCTTAACAAGGAAAAGAAATCCATGGTGTGAAGCTGATCCAATTCCAGCCTCTGCAAGAGACACCCGAGCTGTGCGGGCCGGGAGGAAAAATCTGTAAAAACACCAGAGCACTGCCTGTGATATAAACCAATTATTTATTGTTTGTCCTACCCCAGCACCTCCAGGCTTCCACCGAGCCCTGAATCCGCACGCAGGGGGAAATAATGTCACCAAATATTTCTTTTCTGCACAAAAATGGGCTGGGGGGGGGCGTTGGGGAGCCGAGAGCTGGTGCTGATGCTGCAGGCAGGAAGGAGCTGCTCCAGGTGGTCCCTGGGCTGCTCCCAGGTGCACTCAGGGATTTTGGGAG
>VZTG01000082.1:0-25231 GCA_013397845.1 Melanocharis versteri
GCTCTGGTTGTGCTGGGCTCCCCCTGAGCCCCCAGAGCCTTTGGGGTGGCATTGAAAGGAAGACTCGAAGGGAAGTGGGGTCAGTGGCTGCTCCAGGTCGTGGGCTTCCTTCCAGTGATGTCAGTCCTTGTCAAGATTTGACACCAGTGAGAATTACTCAGACCAAAGTTCTACCAACAGGTTCTCTATCTCTTCCGTATCTCCTTCTACTTGTTCTGATAATTTTTTTTTAAATTCATCTTACCTTCCTAAAGTTGCTGTTGAGGTTCCCCTGGGTCCTTTATTTCCTAAGTTACCTTTTAAATGACTTTTAACAGAAAGCTCTCACTCAGGTCCCACCCAGAGGATAAATCCTATTGATACATCCCAGTGATTGATCATTGTTGGCACCAGGCTGGGGACTCTGAGATGCAGGTGCTGTGAATGTGCTAACACCACAATTACTTGCTTACACAAAGACAGTTTCCCCTAATTAAAACATTTGCTGTTGCATGTCTCTTGTGTGCATTTAGCCTCTATTGGTGATTTTTTCCTTGGGCAGTAGTTGGGATGAGTGAGCTGTAAATTTTGCCCTATGGACTCAGTCGAGTTTAGCAACACTACAAACTTAAGCCAGGCTTATTTTAGCCCTGATTTGCAAGGGAGGGATGGAGCAGGTCACTGGTGCATGGCCAGCTTTGCCCTGTGGCTGGACAGATCCTGGTTTCATTTCCAACCACGATGATTATCTGTTCATTTCTTTTCCCGTGGATGATATTTGGAAATGCCATTAAGAGATTCAGAGAGATAACTTCAAGACAGCAATCCTTAAAAGTCCTCTGGGAGCAGAGAATAACAAAATACCTGTTGATGTGAGATAATGGGACTGAAATGTCACCGGGGTGTCAGGAGGGGCTGACACTGAGGACGTGGGGACGTGCAGCACAACACGTTTCAAAAAATGACCAAAGCACTCTGCTTTTAAATTACCCTGTTGCTACAGTCGTAGGTGATTTCAGACGTTTTCCAAGCCAAGGTGTTGCGTTCCAGCTTTCACAGTTTGGAGTTTGATGTCATTAATTACCAGGCTTTTGAAAACACGGCTTGTTTAAAGAGCTTTGTCCTCTCTGTTACTGTCACAGCCATGGGAAGGTGGATGGAGGCAGAATTCCCTGTGTGAGGCCCAGGAAAATCCCTGTGAGTCTGAGCTGGCTCAGAGGAGGCTCTTGCACAGTGAGGGCTTGGTAGAGCCAGCCCAATGTCAGTGCAGCCAGCTGGGCAGGAGAATAAATAATGCAGATTCTCCAGGTGATGCAGCTCTGCCTCACCTCCAGCACTGTAAATGCCTGTCAGCTGAATTTGGACAGCTTCTCCAGGAGAGGTTACTGGAATTCATTTGCCTCAAATTTTTGGATGCGCAGCTTAGGGCGATCTGAGCCAGGCTTTGATGGCGTCTTAAACTGGGTTTCAGAGTTCTGGGAGAAGTCTGATGTCAAATGGAAAGACAATCTAACACTAAGCATGTATTTTTAAAAGTTCTGCGTGTAAAAGAGGATTAAATAAATCTGTTCTTAACTTTTAACTGCTCTCTGTTTCAGTTTGGCTCTTTCTTGCAGGTGTGCTCTGGGCAATGCTCAGGATGGGCAAATCAGCTGAAATAGAGAGTCACCAGAGAGCTCTGCTGTTCTCGTGGCAAAGAAACGAAAGGAAATGTTTGCCCTTTTGGAATTTCAGTGCCCTTTTTTCAAAGGAGTTTCTGGTTTTGAGGCTCGTGCTGTTTGCTCCCCATCTCAGAGCCAGGAGCTTGGCTTTGTCTCACAGTCAGTGATCCCAAAGGGATTCAGATCCACGCTCTGGGTCAGCACAGCTGGAATTGGGGTAACAGAGCTCAGCACCCCAGGCTGAGAGTGGCAGGAAGTGTTGGCTGTGTGCTCCCAGGCCTGCTCATTTAAAGTTCCTGTCCCCAGGAACCAAAGTTTGGATTCATTTTGTGTGCCTTGACTTTGATAATGGAACAGAATCAAGGAGCAAGTAAGAACTGGGCTTGAGTTTTTTAAAATGTTCTAAATTAACTAGCATTTCTTAATTCTGATCATATATTAAATATATACTCCAGAGGAGAAAAAAAAAGGGTGTTTTGTCCAAATTCTGAGTGAGCTACAGAGCAGTGTTCATGAATTAAGTACAAAGCGTAAATAGGTTGCCATGCCCTGCAATTTGTTGGGCTATACAGTGGTGTTAGTGATATTTTTGTGTTTCACAAACCTTTCCCAGTGTTGTCATTGGCTCTCTTCCCCAGTTAAACTTTTCACTTAAAAAAAAAAAGGTACAAAACTTCCATTATGAGAGACGAGAGCAAATGAACTGAAAAACCCTTTGAAAGCCTCGCCCGCTGCCCCAAATCTCTGCTGTAGTGAAGCTCCAGCAATCCTTTTGTCCTCCCGTGTTCATGTTTTCCTTCCCTCCCTCCTTCCAGTTCTAGATGGGAGATACGAAGGGGCAGGAGAAGAGGAGGCTGGAGGAGAGCCAGGAAAAGCAGCTGGCTGGAGCAGGGCTGGCCAGTCTGGGAGCTCTCCCAGCACAGGTACTGTCACTGCTTTGAGGAGCTCCAGTTCATCTCCCTGGCTGCTGGCAGGCCTTGGCACAGCCCTTTTTCTGCCCATTGCATCCATTTGCTCCCTTTGGGGGGCTCCCACGCTGCTCTGGGGTTTCCACATCTTTATTTTTATAATGTATTATATTATTGTAATATAATAATTCAAAATGAGTTGATTTTCATCTTTTCTTCTCATCTTCGTGGAACTGTGGCTGCAAGGCTCCCGAGGGTCACCCAGCCAGCTGGCACCTGCTCTGTGGCAGAAATTAAGTGCTGTTTCTCTCCTGTCACCCAGCTTTTCTCTCAGGAAGGGCAGGAATGTTGTTCTGAGTTGGTACCTCCAGAGCAGTAGATTTGCTTGAGCAGCCTCCTCGGCCACAAGGTGAATAAATAAATCCGAATCTGGAAGCTTCCCTGGGTGCTCTGGTGCCTCAGTGAACAATCCCTGGGCTCCCCAAACACCCTCCTGCAGGGGAATTCTGGCAGAGCTGGGGTTTGAGGTTGGAGTGGAGCTGATTCCCACTCTGGGCATGCAGAGCTCAGCAGTGGAGGTTTCCTGAGGGGAGAATCTTTGCTTTTCACCAGCCTGGGTAAATTGCAGCTTTCTCAACTCTCAAAATATTGCCGCTCCCCCAGCGCTGGGGTTTTGTTGTTTTGTGTCCCTCCCATTCCCAAGGATCGGTTTTCTTTTTTTCTTTAATTTCAAAACGAACCCATCTGTTTTGTGGCCGTGTCAAGAAGACTTGAAAATGTGAAGCTAAATGGCTCAAGAGCAGAATGAATTCCAAATGTCGTCATTTAGAATAACCTGATTTTAATTTCGATCCTGAAAAATTCGGGTGAAATATTTTCTGAGGGCATAACACAGTTGTGAGATATCTTTTGCAATGATCACCTGAGTTATAACCCAAATAACTGGTGGCAAGAAAGCTTTGCAGGCACTGCAGCACTTTGATTTTGTTCAGTTTGTTGTCCCTGGGTGTCTGTGCAGGGCAAACAGCCACACAGCACTGGAGATTTGTGCAAGTAATATAAAAGCGATGCTCTGATTCTGTTCTTTAGCATTAGAAAGGCAGAAAAGCGATTTTTGAATGGCTGGGGAGTTGTGTAAAGAAAGCTCAGAGTGATGTGTGAGCTAATTTAGCTGTGCTGGTAAAATGGGCATTTCTCTTTGGGAAAATCCATGTAATTTGCTTTGGGGATGTGTCCCAGAAGGACAGAATGGAGAGGAGATGGGGCAGTGTTAAAAGTAACAAACTTTTCATCTAAACAGAGAGTATTTCCTGCCTTCACTGGTTTCTCTTTCGTGATCTCTGATGGGTGGATCTGTATGGAGTTTAATCCTCAGCCTTTGCCCGGGCATTTTCCACATTTCCTGTGAGAATTGGTAGGACCAAAACTGCATCCAGAGCTCAGCTGCAACAGGGCAGAGCGGGAGGAGAATCCCACACTCCTCCTTCCTGCATTTCCAGGCAGAAACAGTTTATTTGTTGGATTAATCACTCAAAGGTACAGACAGGTCAGCAAAGCCATGATTTGATTTACAGCTGCTGATTTTGCATCATCCTTGAAGGTCACAGCTTGACTCACAGGCTGCATTTGTAAGCCTGGCAGCAACCAGAGCATTATTTTGTGTTCTGAGGAAATCTGGTGGAAATCTTTCAAACAAGCCCTGGGATTGTTTTAAATGGTGGCTCTGCAATTCTCGGTTTTTTCCTTCACTTCCCCACCTGAAAACTCCTCGTTTGAGTTAATGAGATTAATTACATCGCCCAGACCAGGGAGCTGGAGCCTGAATTAGCTGTCAGAGGAGGGGAGCAAAACAAAGAGCTCTGAAATAGGAAAATTTAGGCAACATCTTTAAAAGCTGAAGTGTATTTTACCTTTGGTTGATGATTCTGAGGCCTGTTCTTAGCCTGTGCTCAGCCAGTCACATCTTTATTACAACAAAGAAAATGGCTGGAGTGCTTTTAGATGTTATTTTCCTCTGGACCCTTTCCTGATGCATCCTTGGGGCTTTCTCACAGCAAAAGGTGAATTATGGACCTATGATGTGTGACTGAGTTTTAGGGGAAAAAATGAGAATATTGCTTACATTTAAGAATTAGGTCTGCTGGTCACTGCTGTTACTTTATTAATTGGACTTGCAGGTTAATAAATGACCTCTTTTAATCTTGATTTTCCAATTCCTGAGGGAGGCATGAGAGGCACTGGGAAAGAAAGACTTAAAAGTGACAAAAGGTTGCTGTTAGAGTAGAAACCTTCACAGCAGAGGGTGGCTTTATTTTGAGCAGCTCTGATTTGGGGGGTGTTTCCTGGGCAGGTGTGTTGGTGTCAGGGCACGGAACAGGAGAGTGCCAGTAACTCCTCAGAGCCTGTGAGGAGTTAAGAATTACACCAAATTCACTCCAGGTGTGTCGGGGAGAGCACGAGGAAAGCCTTTGTTCCCTGTGGTGCTGTTGGAGCACACACACACTTTCTGCTGGGGAAGTTGCTGAGATTTTCTGTAGGATTTTCTTAGCAGGAGCCCAAGAACTCGTCCCTTGGAAGGAAGAAGGAAAAGGAGAAGCCCTTGCTTTGATTGGTGAGTATTGTTAGCTCTTTCCACTGTTTTCATCTCTGCTTCCCCCCTCAAAAATAAGGTAAGTGAATATTGCTGTGTGGCAGTGAGAGTGAAGGTTTAAGCTTAGGCTGAGAAATATCTTTTTAGAACTACTTGAATCATATTTTTCCTCTGAAAGCAAAAGCAAAATCCTATATTTTTTAACTACCTAGAACTACTGTAACCTCAGTGGTATCTTGTGTGTATTTTAACACACAAGCCAAATGTCATTAACCCAGCTCGACCCCCCAGTATTTGACTATTTCAGGAAGCAGGAGATCAGAGCTTTGTGTTTTCCTGGGTTAAAAAAGGTGTAACCTTGATTCCCCACGCCAGCAGAGGCTCTCACAGGGGCTCTGTGTGCAGAGCATTTCCCCAAACTGAGTAAACAGTTTGAAGATAAGCAGCTTTTGGACTATGAAATGTAGCAGGCATTTGGCTGACACAGCTCCGTGTTGACAGATGCCTTTGTGTCTCTTTGTGATGGAGAGAAGACAGATGTTCTCGCTGGCATTTAAGAAAGCTGCTGCTTAGCAAAATAAAATGTAAAATTAGACTGAACAGTGCAGCAGTGAGCAGTGAAACTGGACTGAAAGGCTCTCACGTGACTGCAGTGAAATGTGCTCTTGTGGAAGTCAGTAACTGCTTTGTCACTATGTGGAATTAGCCCGTGGAAATAGAAATTCTGTTTTTTCCAGCTCTGCTGCAATATAAATGCGTGCCAGTGTGAATATCCATGTACAGCTAATGCCATGCCAACCATTCCCAGCAGAGAGGAATGTCCCTGGCTATCGAGGCCCAAGTGCCACAGCAATCAGCAGCTCTGAAGCCCTGAGCCTGCCCATTGTTGGGCTCACAAGGGAAAATAGAATTTCCTGTTTCATTCCTCAGGGATGGGTGCTGCTGGATGGGATGGAGCCTCCAGCAGGACACTGTGCACAGGGAAGGGGCAGCTCAGGGAATACTGGGAATGTCTGGTGGTTGGCACTGGTCCCACTGTGGGTAACTGCAGCTTGGAAATAAGCAATTAAATTATCTTGGCTGTCTTATACCCAGGAAAGCACCTGAGGTAGCTGTTCCAGAGAGGGGCAGAATGTTCCCATTTAAAGAGAGGTTACAAAATTATTAAATTGATACAGTTTTTATCAAGAGCCCTCCAGGGATAAATGTGCTTTATCATACCTTGTATCCAGCTATGGAATGACTGTGGAAGGGAAGAGAGCTGGAGGCCTGGGAACACACCTGGGGCCGTGTCCCTGCCAGGGGACACGGATCAGGAGGATGCAGAGGGGGTTTAAATTTCAAGAAGGATCTAAAGATAGCGTGGACACTCCCCTGGGCCGAGCCTAAGTGTGCCAGCCCTGGGGAGTGCACAAATAACCCTGGAAAAGCCTCTGGCAGCTCCTGCCCGGCTGCCACGTGAAGAACACGAGCTGGTGGCAGTGTTTGGACACTGGAGAAGTGTCCATTCACAGGGATCATCCCGAGCCTGAGCAGTGCCAGTGCCAGGCTGCTGAGGTCCCTGCTCACTGGTGTCACTGGCCAGTGCCACTGCTCAGTGAGGACACAGCCATGGTGACCTGTGGCACCACCCCTGGTCACATCACAGCAGCACATGAATTCCAAATGCTGTTATTTAGAACAACCCGATTTTAATTCTGCTCCTGAAATATTCAAGTGCGGTATTTTCTGAGTTTTGGGAGTGCTCTCTCTGGCCTCTGGATGTATCTGTCTGCAGAGGTCATTTTCACGACCAAAATGCATCCAAGCTGCGTTCAGGAGAGGGCATTCCCTGAGCTACGCATCCCTGAGGATGTTTGTGATGTCAGGTCTGCTTTCTGAAATTGAAATTATGGTTGGATTGAAATTAGCAAAAATAATGTGTATGTGTGTAGGGGTGAGATTGAAGGCACAACTGGAAGGTGCCTCTAATTTAGCTCTCAGAAAAAGATGCCATTACAAACGCTGGGGATTTAATGAAATGTGTGCCTGGGCTGGTCTCTCCAGGCTGCAGTGCTCATCCCAGTTAGAAAAATCCTTTTACCCTGCAGAAAATGGAGTTTGCTGTAAGGGACTGACTGGGAAGACAGTGATGTGCCTGGCCTGGGTCGTGGAGCCCCCAAAACACTGGAGGTTTTCCCTTTTTCCTGAAGGGAAAGCAGCTCCCCTCAGAGAGCGGCCTGTGGGGTGTGTTGTCCTTGGCCTGCCTCCCACGCAGCCTCACAACACAGATCTGGGCCTCTTCCTACTGTTTTTTCCTCCACATCCCCCCTTTTCTGGGCCTTGGGATTGAGCGAGGGATGCGTTTCAGATGTGTTAAACCAATCCTGGCAGTGTTCCCATGGAATCTCCCTCACCCCCGGGCCGGCCATGCCAGGCCTGCAGTGTTTGCAAACCCGTCAGGCCCTGCTGAGCCAGCTCCGTGTCTCGTTCCTTTTAGAGCCTTTTTTAGTTCATTTTAGAGCCCCCTTTCTTGCCTGGTTCACGGGGCTTTCTCAAACTGAGGGAATTACAGCTATTTTTTAAGGATGAACCATCTCCAGTGCCACTGGAATGCTGCTCACCCGGAACAGAGGATGCATGTCAACATTTGAAATACAGCTGTTGTCACCAGAGATGGATTCCTGTTCTCTAGGTGACACTTGAAGAAGCTGAGGGACCAACAAAATGCCACAAAATCGGTCTCTTCATGAACAGAAATGCAGGACCAGCTGGTTTTTTCCAGAGTCCCTGTCCAGGTGAGCTCCTCAAGGCCCAGCACAGCTGCTGGGGCAGCAACAGGATTTTTTATTGCTGTAAAGGGTTTCTTGGCAAACTCTTGTAGGGAAAACTCCCCTGAACTCCAAACTGGGGCTGTGGCAGCCCCACCAGTGAGGTTATGGTCCTAAAAAAGGTGAGGATACTTGGAAGGAAAGCAGGACATGGCCGGAGGTTTGTTTCTGCCTCACAGACACCGATTCCTCTCTCCCCAGGAAATACAGAGGCTTGGGAACACACCTGTGATTTAAGAGCACTTTATTGTTCTTTAAGGCTACTTTTAAGTACAAAAAAAAAAGATGGCCTGCCAAACCTTTTTTTTTTTTTCTTTTCCAGGTGAAACAAGGCCACAAAAGAATGGTATATTACAGATTTACAAACACAGAGAGAATCTTTCAAACTGAACTGTAGATAAACCTGGCTCTGTGAAGAAACTTCACCACGTCTCGTGATGGTGAGTTCAGTTTAGTGTCCTTCCACCTCCCCCCAACCCTTTGGCTTTCGTGACATTGTCGTGTCCAGTATCTGTTTTACTGGACGTAGCACATTAAATCTTTATTGCCCTCAAATCCATTTACCTATCTCAGATAAGTAAATGTAACCTTGTAAAACGGCTATTATTGAAAATATTAGCTTTAAAAACATTATCTTATTTGTGTTTACAAAGAAATAGAGGAGTCACATTTTCCACAGAGTCCATCTACAGTATTAGTATTGACTGTTATACTGCTCAGTAGCCTGTAGCAATAACAAAACGAGTGGCTATTAATGCTAATGCAGTGTCCTCATAGAATAACTGTGTTCCTGCACTTTTTACTGTATTACAGACAAATCTACAACAAAAAAAAAAAAAGATCAACTTTTTTCTCCAAACGAACGAAAAAAAAAAAGGAATGATTACAATAAAGGAAAGGGAAAAATTAAATAGCTACATATCATTAACAAATTAATTGTTCCTCAAAAAATACCTACAAATTTCTCTGTACATTCTTTACGCACAGCGTAACGATGGTCTTAAAGTTACCTATATAAAAAAGTGTTCTTTTAACAATCTTCCTACAGAGAGTAGGGTACTGAATGCCAAAGCAAGGAAGCGTTGACTACCCAGTAAGATGGTAGTGAAATGTGTAAAACTGGGGGGGCTTAGGTGTTGGGTTGGGGTTTTTTTGTGGGTTTTTTTTTCATTTTTTTAAAGAAAACTGAGCAGCCACCTTTTCACCAAGAGTAAGAGCCAATCTCCCGATCTCTTTCTACCCTGCACCTTTTCCAAATTAAATAGCTTAACTTTAAAAAAAAAAAAACAAAACAACAAAAAGGCATAAAATAAAAGCCACAATGGACCCAATACTGTAACATAGTCCATAATACATCACGTGGAGTTCATCTTCCAACCAGTTCTCCCTTCCTACACTGAGCCCATCCTTTCAGGGAGCCCAGGATGAAAACCAAGCCCTGGCTGCAGCTGTCCTGGGAAGATGGAATGTACTGGGGGAGAGGAGTTACACTTACCAAGAAGAAGAGAAGCTCTTAGCACTAGCACAGCTGTGGTTTTATGCCTGCCTCTACTGCCTAATTCCTAGTTAGTAGCTATTAATATAGCAAATGATAATAAATGCAGTAATACCTGGATAAAGTCTCTACTGGAGGAATGTATGCTGCGACTTGGCGTAGGCTGATGGATAGGCTTTTTAAAAAAAACAAAAAACCAACGTAAAAACAAACAAACTGAAAGATCATCTTTCACAAACTGTAACAATCTGTTGTCCAGCCAAGATCCGTAAGGGTAGCAGCTCCTGCAGCTAGCTGGGGGTGGATTACACAGACTGGGGTTTGGGAAGCAGATCCCTGTGAAGCAGCAGTGCTGCACCAGGCCCGTCCTGAGCTGCCCTCGGTGCTGCTGCCACTAAAGTGAAATAGCAAATACAAATATCATAGAGTACAACTGTACCAGCAGTAAGTATATCTAGGGTTGTTACTGACAAAAATAAACTAATTCTGAAGAGAAGCTAATAAGTATTATGATTCTTACTGTCTATACATTAATAGATACCAGCTATTTTTCATAAAACATGCATCGTTAAGCACTATGGAACCCTCCAACCTCAGCTCTAGTCTAACAAACTGCAGTGTTTAGGAAAAAATGCCCGTGTTCTGTAAATTATGCAGTCCAGTTGCAAGCACTAAGCACCTGAAATCTAAAGAGAGAAAGACCTATAACCTGTATGAGACTTCCCCTTCCAAAGCTGTTTTGCTCTAAGAAAAATCATACTGATAGAAATGTCATCCTTAAACCCTTTTTTCAGCAGTTTGCCCTCAAAATATTAGCCTCTTCCAGAAAGTTGCTGTGCAACTTCAGTCCTCCTCCAATAGTGCAAATCATACATGACAGTTCTTTTCAAGTATATACATACAAAATTACTTCACAGAGGGAAAAAAAAAAAAAAAAAGCAATGTAAGCAAACCAGACAAATTCTAGTCTTGAGTAGCTAAGAGAAGCAAAAAAAAGCACTTGGGTCAACCAACTAAGTGTAATGGCTTTTGTGGATTAGCGTGCATTATTTTTTTAAGGGGCAGCAGATTTGCATCAGAGGTTTCTTTGGTAATTGAGGCAGGAGAAAAAGGATGCTACATCGTATGAATCTTTATGAAATAGTTCCTGCTATCATCTTTAAGGGCACCCTTTTACAAAAAAAAAAAACAAAAAACAAAAAACCAAAAAAAAAACCAACCAAGTGAGTACACAAAAATGTGTGTTGAAAAAAAACTAACCTCCCCTCCCCCACCGCTAGTTAAGCACTGTTCCAAAGCTCAGTCAAACCATGCAAATTCCCAAGGGGAAGGGCGCTGTCCTCAGGAGACCACGGAGGGCGAGTGATTGTGGGTGACCATGTGGGAGGAAGGGGACGCCTGGCCCCGCCGCGCCGCCGCCTCGGGGCTGCCGCCCACGCCGTCCTTGGCGGCCTTGATCTGCAGCCACGTGTCCCCCAGGGCTTTGGCAAAGTGGTCGTCCACGGAGCCCGTGATGGACACCGAGTTGGCCACCGGCTCGGGCTCCTTGTAGTTCTTGCCGAGGCTCCTGCGGAAGTGCTCCTCCACCACCGGGTCACACGCAGTGGTGGCTGTGGGGACAGGAGGCAGAGCAGGGGTCACAACGCTGGCTCCTGCTGCTGCACTCACAGCCTGCACCTTACCCTGATTTGTGTCACGGAGTCTTGGAATGGCTGGGCTTGGAAGGACCTCAAATCCCATCCAGNTCCCTGTGTCCTGTCCCTCCATCCCTTGTCCCAGTCCCTCTCCAGCTCTCCTGGAGCCCCTTCAGGCCCTGCAAGGGGCTCTGAGCTCTCCCTGGATCCCTCTCCTCTCCAGGTGAGCACCCCCAGCTCTCCCAGCCTGGCTCCACAGCAGAGGGGCTCCAGCCCTCCAAGCACCTCCCCTGTAGCTTAATGCCCTGTCACTGCAAGTCCCCATCACAAAGATGGCCTTCCTCACACCCTTATGGACCTGGGAGTGAAAGGGACAGGGAAAAAAGCGGGGAGGAAGGAGTTAAAATGAAAAAAAACCCCAGCTGGAGTTAAGTATTTTTGCATTTCTGTGACCTGCAACAGGTGAGCATTTCTATATAATTGTATTTCTCCCTCAGGCTACTAACAGCTCCAGCTCCAATTCTATGGAAACCTTCTCCCAAAACAATCACACAGAACTTATATTTAGGCTTAAATGGAATTAATGATGTAAACAGTTGTTTAAAATCTGCTCCCAAGCCTGCTGATAGCAGTCAGGTGTGAGGAGACCTCATCCTAAACTGCAGCATGCCAAAAGCTGAGCTCAGGGTTTCATCTTACTGCACACACTTGTGCTGGGAGCAGTCAGAACTAAATGAATCATGAGCAACAAATGAATCAGTGAGTGCTGAAAGACTGTTACAAGAGCCTTAAAAGACAGGTTTTGAACACGAACTGTAGTAATTCCTTAGACTAAATGTACGAGCACTGTGGTTTTACAATTTAGAATCAGAATCATCTTTCCAAAACCACTTGGAACTATTGGGATATGCATGGCACAGCCCCCCTGCTTGATCCTAAAGCAATGCTTGATTGCTCCTAAAATAACCATGAGTGTCATGCACAGACACCTCTTCACCTGTCAGGAGACAAATCTTTTTTGGAAACATCCAGCCCTGTTCCCATGCCCACTGGAGCAGCTCTCCTGGGACCAGTTTGTGCTAAAACCTGGAACATCTGAGATCCTCAATGACTGATTTCTCCAAGAGTTTAAGGATCTCCTTCAGCTCCCAATTCTAGTTATCAACAGCACACTGATCTTTACAAAAATAAAGAAATACTACCAAAAATACAAATACTAATAATTACCCTACCATGGGCTTTAGGTTGCTGCCTGCATCATGCTGGTACTGTTCCATGGACTCATCCTGGCTGCTGGAGCCCCACTGCCCTGAGCTTTTGGCAATGCTGCAGCTTAAAGCTCTGCCCCAGCAGGTAAAGGACCTGCAGGAAAGGACTGAGCCCCCCTGTGCTCTCTGTGCAGTGAGAGTGAACAGGAACAGCCCAGCTTTCCCAGCAAGCACTGCCTGAGCAGATTTCATGAGAAGAACTAATTGCACAGAAGGCAGAAAGCTAAAGCTCCCTGCTTGGGTTGCTGTAGCAACTGCCCTGCAAAGGTTTTTGTGTTATCCACACAGAGCAGGGTGCAGGGTACGGGCTCTGGAAGGGTGTTTGTGGCTGCAGGAAAGATTTCTGCGACTGCAGCTGAATCACAAGAGTCTCCTGGCCATTGAGAGAGCAGGGGAACTACAGCTCCTAAAATAAGAGCGTGGGGGGATCTGCTGGCCCTGTCAGCTGGACTAAAATAAACAGAATGACTTATTTGTCTGTGTGGGGTGCTCGTTTGTTTTTTGTTTTAAAGCAGCTTTTCAAACCAAGAAGAAAGAACACCTCTCTCCCTCTCATCCTGCACTGCTACTTTCTGCTGTGGCACAGCATGGGGGAGACAAAGGGGTTTCACCATTTCCCCATTGTTTCACCGTTTTTCTCCCTGTTAATAGGGGCACAGTGGGGACCACTGAGCTCTGCTGGAGCCCCGGGAGGGGGTTTGGGGGGGCACTCACAGCTGGAGGGTCTCCTGTAGGCAGCCCCCGAGCAGGCGCTGTGGGCGATGGGGCAGTGCGACAGGTTGCAGTTCCGGCTGCTGGCAGAAGCACAGGTGATCACAGAGGGACGGTTCTGCAGGGGACACAAGCACAATGTCACAGTCAGCAGCAGCAATCAGACCCACTTCATATCAACCCCCCAAATATTCAGCTGTTCCTGATTAAAAATTAAAATCCACATCGCGTTTCCGTAACGGTTCTTATGGAAGTGAACAGAAAAAGGGCAGTGGGAAAGCAAACCTTAAAAGTCATTTTACACTGATTGTTGCAACTTCACAGCCATGCTAATTAAACTCATAAACTATCCATTTCATATTGACCCGCCCGAATATTCACCTCTTTCTCTGATTAAAAATTAAAATCCACATCCCATTTCCATAGAGGTTCTTACATAAGTGAACAGAAAAAGGGCAGTGTGAAAGCAAACCTTAAAAGTCATTTTACACTGATTGTTGCAACTTCACAGCCATGCTAATTAAACTCATAAACTATCCATTTCATATTGACCCGCCCGAATATTCACCTCTTTCTCTGATTAAAAATTAAAATCCACATCGCGTTTCCATAACGGTTCTTATGGAAGTGAACAGAAAAAGGGCAGTGGGAAAGCAAAATCTTAAAAATTATTTTACAGTGATTGTGGCACCTTCACAAAATTTCATATGCAGCACGAAATGCCAACACATTAAATGTTTGTTTCCATTCTGTGGCCACACATAGAAGGGTTTTGCAGGTTTTCCAGGTATTTGTTGTCTTGCTGTTATAATTTTTATTCAGAAGTTGAGTTTTCCTGGCCCTACCTCTGTATTCCACAGTGCATCCTTATCCCATAGGATGTACAATATGAAGAACTCTGAGCCAGTCTAGACCACAAATCTTTTCCTGTTGGAATTCACCTGCCTTTCCAGCAGGTGAATTAATTTATATTTACTATTTAATTAACATCATTGTCATTCTTAGCACATGCAAATTCCCCAAAATGTCTATTCACAGCTACATTACAACATCACAACTGTGGCATCTGCACTTCAGGTGTAACCATAAAATACTCTTTTAACAGTTGTTTACTATGGAAATGTTACACTCAAACAAAGCCTTGGGTCAAGAAATGTCCCAGTTTCTCCAGGTGGCTGAAGGGAAATAACACAGGTACTGGAATAAATTTCATATATTTGATGATGCAATAAGTCCATTATACTCAAGGCAAATTAATTATTAAGTGTTCAAAAGATTAACAGAATTGATGTAATTTAATTTCTTGGCCATTTTATAAAATTTTACCCACAAAAAAATCACCTACCCCCATACGAGGTCAGTGAGAAGGAGGGAATTTTCCTCCTTTGGTGATATTTTAGGCAGAGTAAGAGCAAGGCCAGTAAAATAAAAGAGCTGAGCTTTCCAGGGAGGTTTAACACAAAATTTTGCCAGGATGCAACAGCAGTGAGGTTATTTACATCTTACTGCACTGGCAGCAAAGTCAAAAAAGTAAATAAAGAGAAGAAAAAAAAAAAAGAATAATTTGATTTTTCTGTAAGCAGTTCACATGTGGGAGTAATTATTTTCTGTAGGGGCCAGGATTTTGTGCCTCTCTGAAGTGGTTTTTGAGAAAGGCATGTACTTTAATCTCTTCAGAAGAGTATTTTGGACATGCAGGAGGTGGGAAGTAGAGAGAGACAGGTAATAATATCCCAGAAATGCAGGTGCCAATACCTTAAAGGACCCAATAAGGCACCTTCCAGAACCCTCTGCTATGGTTGTGTGTGTACAAAATATAGAAACTTACACAAAAATATTGAGATAAAGTGAGAACTTAGTAACAATCACTAATTACACCAGCTGAACACCCCTGTCCTGCTGCAAATAAGGGTATTTTTCTCCCACCTGTTTATTAGAAACAGACTAAGATTAAATCTCAAACTAGGATTTCTTTTTTCAGGACGCTTTTTGTTTTGTGTGATTTCTACTCTGTGTTCTTAGCAAGGCCTTGCCTCAACATCCTATTTTCCCAAGCAAAATGATTGTAATCTAAATGTCAAAGAGAACAGAAGAGAGGGATCCAGGGAAGCTTGGGTACCTGGGCCAGTTTAATTTCTCAGTGCTGCAGCTCATCACAGCTCTGTTTTTTTGCTGTGTCTCTCCACTTGTAGGAGGGATAAAACAAGAAAACTGTTCTTGCCTAACCTGCACAGAGATGGCTCAGCTTCAGCACTTCTGCAGCAAAACAAATGCCACGTGCAAGATGGCAAACCAAAGAACAACCAACCAACAAAAAAACTTTAACAACCACTCCAGCACATGGAAACAAGGCATAAAATAATCAAAAATAATGATGTGGCTCTAGGAAAAGGGAATTAGCGATACAACATCGCTCTGAACAATGCAGCAAATGCTTCTGGCTGGCTAAAACTGAGATCATTCAGTGTCCAATTCTCCCTTATGTGTTGGATTCCTTCTTGAGGGTGGAGAGAGCTGGGATGGAGGGGAGGGAAGCCTACAGGAATCACCAGGAGGGGCACAGGTGATGCCCCCAGGCACTGCCTGGCAGGAGCTGGAGCCCGCCTGAACCACGCTCTGAATTCCCAGGTAAAACACACGTATTCCCAAATAAAACTCACGTATTCTCAAATACACCACAAGCATTCCCAAGCCTGGGAACGTCACAACGAACATCCCAGCGAGCTGTGACACTCAGGGTGCATTTTTAAACCCATCCTGCCCGAGGAGCAGCCTCTCCTCCCCGCTGTAGCTGCAGCTCCCCCAGGCTGCGGCTCCAGCCCGGATCCCTCCCCGGGATGATCCCGTACCTGCTGCCGCTCCACGCTGCTCAGGCTGGGGGAGATGCCGACTGTCCTGGCTGCATCCACGCTGTTTTTGGTCAGTGCTAGGGGCTGCTCCATGCTCAGGCTGGGGATGGAGGCGTACATGTGGTTGGCGTGGAGGCTCATGGTGGGGGCAGCCGCCCGCTCGATGGGGCTGCGGCTCCGCTCCCGGTGCTCCTTGCGGTAATCCCCGTTGGCAGGCTTGGTTCTGGCAGGGAGGAACACAAGGAAAAGGCCTCAGCGTGGTTCCAGGCTGTCCTGAGACAGGCAACATTCCATCAGCCCCGGCAGGAAGGCCAGGCAGTTGGCTTTGCTGGTGGAATCCCCCAGTGGGGTATCCCAAGAGAAGCCAACCCCCCACACCTACCAGCTCTGCCAACCAGCATCTCTCTTCAGCCCAGAATTCCTTCAGACACTCATCCAGATGCACCAAGAAACAATTTTTTTTAACATCAGACTCCTCTTTACCATACTAGTAATCCCACTCCATCTAACACTGCAATATTCTCTAAGCATTGCTGAAGCCCAAGGAAAGTTTATTTTAATGAAAAGACATGGCTGATATCAGCAAAAATGCAGGGAGTCAAGGCAGGAAGCAAAGTTTTCAGAGAAAATGAAGGAAAAGCAAACTACAGTGCACTTATCTTAGAATCATTAAATCACAACTGCTCTTTCAAAAGAGTAATTTCCAGCTACTCCTGAACAGTAAATCCCTGTAGATGTGCTCACGTAACGAGCCCATCATTCACTGCAATGAAAAGAAAGGTGAGTTTTTATCTGTGGATGAGGGATTTCAGTTTCCATACAGCAACAGAATTGTCATGAAAGGCAAACCAGTGACTCAAGGGAAAAGCATTTCAGTCGTCGCCAGGTGAAGGTGGGCATCCCCAGCAGCCTGCAGTCAGCAGTGCTGGAAGAGCTCACACACTGCAGTTCCTCAGTGGGGAACAGCAAATTCCAGCTGCAAAAGCACCAGAGGAGACCACTGGCTCTATGGAAAATAAAAATAACAAGCTGGCTTTGGACCCTTCCTGAGTACCAGTGAAATGCCCTCTGTGCCCTCGCTGTAAGTGTGGGAAATTCAAGGTGGTTTTCCCTCCGATTTTTAAAGCCCATCAAAGCAAATTAATATGCAGGAACAATCTTTGAAAATGCTCTGATGAAAAGCAGAGACAGAAAAGGAATCAATATTCAATGCTGAAGTAAGTTACACATCCAAAAAGCCTATTTCAATGTCCGAGGAAGTCTCTCCAAAAGCAAGGCTGAGGGAAAGAAGTCCTGCCCATCGAGGGAAATAAGGAGCCCCTAAAACACCCACACGGGGCGTGGGGCTGTCCCATGGTGATCCTGCCCAGCCCTAAATCCTTTAGCCTCAACAACATCCCGTGGCCATGGACTCCAGGCCTTAAACTTAAACTTTTCAAAGTACCTTTTCTTCACAGGCTCTTTTTGTTTCTTTTTAACCTAAAATCCAATGGCTTGGGCTGCTCTTGCCCTGACTCTTGAATTAGGAGAGAGACAAAGCCATTGCTCCCCTCTCATCATCTTCAAGCCACTCCCAAGTTCATCTCTTCAACGAGCTTTTATTCCAGTCAAATAAAACCTGCTCCTGTACCTTTGTCACCTCTGTGGCCCCTGCCAGGCGAGAGCTAAAAGTGACCTCCTTTCTGGAGATGAGGGTCCAGATCTCTGCTGCACTCAGGAACAGCACCTTGGCTGAAATATTCACAACTCCTCAGCGCTGTTCCTCAGCTTGCTCAAGAGCCACTTGGCTGCAGAGAAATGACTGCTCCTGAACCAAATCTCAGCTCATTTTTCACGGTAGAAGCTGGGTTAAGGCGATGCCAGGCGAGCAGAGACTCGGGAAGCTCGGGACACAGGGACTCGGTGCCAAATTGCCCTGGCAGGCTGCAGAGGGAAGAGCCAACAGCACAACAATACAACTGTAACCCTTTGCATCCCCTGCTCTGCCCCCCATCTAAAGCCTGCCCCTTTGCACTAATTACAAATTAGTAGCTGCCGATCAGCAGAATCCACCATAAAATCCAACCTTGGAGGTTTCACAGCTGGCCCCATGTGTTCCCCGTGTTTTCCAGGCTGGATTTGACCAGCAGCTCACAATTCGCCAGGAATCACTGTCCCAGCTCAATTCCAGGAGAATTCAATCGCAGGGAAGTTTGGAATTGCAGTGCTCTGAGCTAATGGCTGATGCAAATGTGAGTTTATGGCAGCACAAGGGGCTCTATATTTAACGTACAGTAGCTCCTCTTGGATTACAGCATGGAAACAGCTCCCGGACACGGGAATGATCCCACCCCAGCCCTGAGCGAGCAGGCAGGGAGCCTCACACCCAGCCTGGACAAAGCCTGGGACATCCTGGGAAACAGCAGCACCAAAAACCACGGCTAGAATCACTGCTCAGCAAATGCTCCTTCTTGGTGCTGCAATGCACAACCTCTGGTGGCTGCAAGCCAAATTCTCGCTTTTCAACTAAATATTAGCTGGGCTACTACAATTAAAATCACAATTTGGAAGCTGCAAAACCACCTACAGCTCCAGGAGATTCCTATTTTTCACTGTCTCAATAAAAAACAAAATCTCTACTCAGAATTACTCTGTTTTGTTTGAGTAAGCACAAGCTGACAATCAAAGCAAAAATTTTGTTTACTCCCCCCAAAAATGCTTATGAAATGAAAGAAAACATGTACCTACACCGGTTGTTTGGGGTTTTTTGTCTTAGAACTCCCTTTTCAACAACTTAGTGTTGCATTTACTGAGGGGGTGGGGCTGTCAAGTGACCACTGATAAACAAACTTACTGAAATTCCCAAGCAAAATAAATTTTCCATTTTACACAACAGCGCTTATTTCGCTCATCCGCACTTTAAATGAAGAGTCACAGCCCTAAATATTGTTGAACTGGTAGTTTTTCTGCCAAAAAAAACCCCCACCAAACCAACAACAACAACAACAAAAAAAAACTCAAACAAAAACCCAATCCTAACAAAAATTGTAACACAGAAAAAACCAACAAAAAATTTCCCTAAAGATTCTTGGAAGAAGGGACCAAAAAACTGGGCAACAAGATCAACTTGTCTCCAGGAGCAAGCACAGCAGGCAGACCTTCCCTAAAGACACCTAAAATTATTGAGTTATCTCAGCAATCTCAGCAGACCACACCCCAGGCCTTTCTGTAGGCAAATAATTCCCTCTTCCTAAATTAGAACAACTCCTCTTCCGGGCAGGGAACTGGTTATAATCCACTCCCTAAAAATCCTCTCCTTAATTCATCCACCTTCAACTCATACACTCTCTGGAAAAAAATGAAAAACACCTGAAGCTCCTACTTCCACATCAGATAATATTTCTTCTGGAAATGTTCCAGCATCGTGTAGGGCAGGACCATGAAAGCCCAGCCCTTGTGAAAATACAGCAGCATTTTCTGAGTCCCTCCTATTCACACATAAATAGCAAATCCTACAGATTTGTTAGACAGTTGCAAGATTATTTACAGGGCATTCATCAATTTCACGTTATTAAGCAATTTAGTTTAGAATGTCACACCAAAAGTAATTTTCTATGGAACATTTGTTGTTGTTGTTGTTTTTATTATAATTATTAGTCATTCTCGTTTGGCTGTTAGACACTATTTGAAGGGGCAATCCAAACTGCACGTGTGTGAAGATAATTGTATCTCACTGAAGTCCACAAGCTCAAACTTTCCACACACTCTGGAAAAGCTCAGGGATGCATCTCCCAACTCAAACATAAGGGCCCAAAATCACAAAGAAGGATTTCTGACCAAGCTTGAAAAAGAACTTAAAAATACATACTACAAACAAATCCAGCTGTCCAAACAGCTTTGCCATCCCTGGACTCCAGTTTGTCTCAGAAATCAGCATATTTTACCAACCCTGAGTCCATCAGCAGTGGGGGAGATGCCAGTGCAATTCCAGGATTTAAAATCCAGCAATTCCCATGGGGTGAGCCCAGAGCAGAGCCAGGCACTGGGATCCATTCCCACCACCCTCCCTCCCTGCTAACACAGCTATCCCAGCCACTTCCAGCTTTATTTTAGCAAAACTAGCCACGATCCCAACCTCCAGCGAATTTCTCCAAGCCTTAAAAACCAGGCACGCTTTTCCCGCTGCTCCCCAGTGAAACAGAGCACTTACCAAGCATCGTGTGCTGGGGTGGCTGTCCCCAAACCCAAACCCACACCCATGCCAGTGTCCCAGAGCAGCTCCAGGCTGGATAAATCCCTCTGCTGCCAGCGTTTTGTGCTGCAGAACCTCCACCCGAGGCTGTTCTGCTGGCTGGCACCGCAAGGGGGGAATTCACACCCGGCCCGCAGCAACAGGCGGCCTCTGCCAGCTGCTGCAGGAAAAGGGAAAAAAGGGGCCCACGAAGGGGACAGAGCTGCCTGCGCTGGTTTCCAGCCCCCGAGCCTTCAGGAAGCCCTGCCAAAAGCATTACTGTACCTCCACGGCAAGAAATCGCACACGGCTCACGCTCCCTGCGGCACAGCGCGAGCGCTGCCTGGAAATGGTTGTCCAGAAGAAGTTTCACAAAGAACAACCACCCCCTTTTCTTCACACAAACACAATGCGGTGCTTAAGAGCAAACTTTCGTTTCTGCAACCTAATTCTGATATGATTTGAGCATTTTCACCGTCTTTATAATGTTTATTTTCCAACATCTTTTACTGTCTTTATTCACTAAGTCTGAAAGAGGGCTGCTTTTGTTAAAGGCTTTCTAACCCACTGATACAGAATATCTGCTCCACATCATTTCCTGTAAAAGGATCTACTTGCACACATTAATTCTGTTACTGTGAGGCAGGAAAATTAGAATTTCAAGTGGTATTTCAAAATACAATTATATATATCCAGAGGGAAAAATCTTACTCAGAAATTTTTAAGCAATACAGATTCACTAAAAAAACAAACAAAAACCCAACAAAACCTGAAAGCAGCAGCAATTTGCTTTGAGTGTCAGCCAATTATCTGAAGTATTCATAACATGAAAAAATACTCCAAGCAGCCCAATGCCCTCTTGAGTGACTGTCATCTAAATACATCACCCCTTCCCATCCCACTTTATCAGCTTTGTGCTTCCCAGTTCCTTTGAGCAGCCTTTTCCTTTCCTGGCTCAGTATTCCTTTTCCTTTCCTGGCTCAGTATTCCATCCCAAAACTTGCAGAGATCCTTGTTTTTGCAGGAGTCACTCCTGCCACAGAACCAGAGATGATTTCCTGAGAAAGAGAACGAATATCCTCCCTCAAAGGAAAGACCTTTAAGTCTAAACCACTGAAAAAACTCTAAAAAGAAATGGGATAATCTCACATATAAACAAGCACAAGTCAGACTTTCTATATTTATCCTCACCAAAACAGGATTTTCAGAGATAAACCTTGGACCAGACAGCTGCAAATGGAATCAACCAGGAGAAGAGATTTCACAGTAAAAGAAAGAAATCAATAATAAGCTGTGAAATGCACAAAGGAGTGTCCCATTACAGCCTGCACCAAGCACAAATATTCAGATACAGCTGAATTTCCCTTCCTGAAGCCTTAATATTCACAAGTATGAAAGAATGCAAGAGAACCACATGATGTAAGAGCTCAGCCCAAAGCCAAACCCACAAAACTGAAATCTAAATCTAATGTACAGTAAAATCAATTAACACAATCTCAGATCCTACTCATTTTTCTCACAGGATTTTATTTTTAATGTTTGGCCGTCTTTGCTCCAACATTCACAGGATTGTTTGAAAAGACAGCACTGGCTGCTTTATAACAGCAAAACTCGGGGCTTTATTAAATTAAAAGTTCTGTCACTGCTGGAACACGTGTACAAATACAATGCAGAAACAATGACAAAATTACCTCACTGCAATAGGTACAGACTGCAGGGTACCTGCAATTCAACTTTTTTAAAATAGGGGAAAAAATGACTCACCAATCTCTCTGCTCTGCACTGCTGGTCCATTACTCAGCTCCAAATATATTCCAATTCCAAACTTACTCCATCTCCTATGTTTATGTTCTCTTTTGCCTGGCACACCTGATGGCTCACTCTAAATTTCCATCATTTTTTGAAGAGCCTTTATGTGAGGCCATTCCTGAGACGTGAGCAACAAAATTTTAACTTACAATAAATATACAAGAAAACTCTGAAATGGTAAGTGTTGTGATTAATTCTGCTGAGGTAGCTTTAATATGAATTAGCCTGTTAAGAAAAATCATGAATGGCTCAAAAAGTGGAGCTGGAACAAGAGGAAGCTCCAGCATTTCAGTATTACCACAACTACAAGTGTCTAGGTATAAATGAATATTGCAGTAATCATCAAAAGTCTCCTAAAATCCAGTGACTTCTGGAGAATAAACATAACCCTTTTTCACATCTTCAAAGTTTTAACTCTTTCTAAGTGGGACCCAGCAGCAGAATACAGCTCCCACCAGATCCAACTTACCTTTCAAGGACTGAGGGCAAAAAGTTTTCAGCCTCCCACCAATCCCATCAGCCCAAGAAGAGAAACTTTTTGGTCCTCTAACCTGCACCAGGGCATCTCTGGCTTCCCTGTCCCAACCCCTGCCCAGGAGCAGAGCAGTTCTTGGAAAGGAGACAGGACAAGGAACCAACCCTCTGGGATTTATCCGACTCAGCCACCTCTCCAAAACTCTCTGTCAGAGGGACAGATTGAACTCCAGTCGCCTCTGGAAAATCCTGCACCACACACGAGAAAAATGCTTGAAGAAAGAACTATTTCTGCCAGCTGTAAGAGCAAATGACAGAAGACAGAAGATGGGAGTGTTTGGGAAGCTGAGAAAGGCCCTGCAGAGGATGTGGTCTGTCTCTGGGAGATGCTGCTACTGCACTTTGGAGAGCATTTTTTTGGATGGCAATTTCAGCAAAACTGCAAAACTCAGACACATCAAAGCGTGCCAGAAACTCCATCCTGCAGCTGCCAGTGCAGCCCAGAACTGAGGTTTCCTTTCTAGCTCAGAAGTAAACTCTGGCCACATAGAACCTGGGTGTTTTGAGGCACCTGAGGCATTCAAACAAAGCTGGGGAAGCAGAGGGAGCAGAGCAAGAAAAGAGACTGGAGGCACTGGGATGAACAGGATGGGATCTAGAACAGCAAATCTTCACTGCAAGGCAAACTGAAAGTATCCCTGCAGAACTCTGAGCTGCTTCAAGTGCTTCAACTTTGGATGCTTGCAAGGGAGAACTTCCAGGAGAGCAAATGATAAAAACATGAGTTAGAAGACGCTCCAAATTTCTGACAAGCAGAAGGAAAAGCTGAGTGTAGGGAAAGAGCACGGAGGCTTCCATGGAAACAGCTCCAAGGTCAGAGGGGTCAGAGGGACAGATTGAACCCAGGGATTCGTTCGTACCCACTGCAGTGCCCACCCAAACACCTCTGGCACACATTTCCTCCTGCACTCTGCCCATCCATCAGAGGGGTCACGTGCAGCTTTTATAATTCCTTTTGAAGTCCAACTTGGCACATGCAACGAGCCTTTTATACCCAGTCACTGGAAAATACCGTAAAAACTATTTATGATCACCCAGAGAACAGCACAGGCCAGTGCCAGGGGAAAGGCTGCACATCAAATGCAGCAGTGGGTCGTGTCCCAGGGCACCAGGACCAGCCACGGGCACTCAGCACTGCCAGGGCACTTCAGGCTGCCCTGCAGCCCCTGGGAAAACCTGCTGGTGCTCAAACTCACTGGGGAAACCTGGCAGGAGTGCTAAAGGAAATTAAAAATGCCAGTTATGTTCTCTTAGAGGATTCGCTGGGTTGTTCCTTACAGTATTTTATACTTTTTTCATTTGGAAAAAGTACTTTTGATCATCACGCAATGCCTGTCATAGACTGTTTTTGTAAAAGTTGGTATCAGCTTAAATCAATCCATGAACCCCAAATTCTCACAAGTCTGTGGGATTTTCCTTAGTTCTACCACCTATAAGACTGCATCAGGTTGAATTTTACAGCAGAGGAGCAGATTAATAATTTCCTTCAAATAGATAAGAGGGGAAGTAGAAGATATCAACAGCATGAGCATGGCCAGTTTATTTAGTAGGAGCTTTAAAAACACAAACCAGCCTCTGAAAATAAGGTCACAGTGCTGGAATTAACTGTGCCAAATCATCAGGAAAAATGGGACTACACAGCCTTCCCTTCCAGCTTCAGTGGGTCTGATGAGAAAGAGGGAAAAGGGTCTGGGATCTTTAAAACTTACGAATTATGGTCTCTATCCATCAGATACACACTGTAACATTAGCTGAGATGAAGCAGGAAAAGCTGAGAAACTACAATAATTCACTTCCAGATGCTTCCAAGAATTCTCAAAAAACCCCAGGCTCTTTAGACCTTTAGACCAAGAGCAGTGTTTAAACAACAGGTTTTAAGAAATTAAGACCTGTTTCACATGCCATTTTAAAGAAGGAATAAATATTTCATTAAAAGTTTATTGAAACTGTTTGTAATTGCTAATAAAATCTGAATTACCGAAAACTCTAGAAGCACTATAAATACAGTAACAGCTTCATTTTATATTACACAACTATTCAGACCATTTTAGTAAAATATATCCTTGAAAAGTTGGCAACCAAATGGATGCCAGCAGCAGCAGCTGAGTGTTTAGAGGGCATTTCTGCAGCTCAGGCACCCCACACTCTGCAATAAACAGCCTGCTCTCACAGCAGCTTCTGGTTTAAGGGAGACCTCATTAGAAAAGCGAATCACCAGCAAAAATGTTTGGGGATTTTGCTTACTCCCTTTTGAAGGCAGTGGTTTGTGAATCATGACAGTTACTGATGAAAATCGTGACAGAGGTTTATGAAGCATCATTTGGGCAGCAGAACATTGGTCAGTGGTGTCAGTCCTGTCAGACATGTCCACACAGCTCACTGGGATCCATCCACACGGGATCCATCTCCATGGGATCCACCCACACCTAACGCCCCCACAGCTGTGGGTTTAACCCCCACGTGGGCCATCCACTAAAGAGCTGGATTTGATGATCCTTGTGGGGAATATTCTGTGGTTCTGTGACCCACCCACACTGGGATTCATCCACATGGAACCCATCCACAGTGGGATTCATCCACATGGAACCCATCCACAATGGGATCCATCTCCACGGGATCCACCCACACCTAAATCCACAGCTGTGGGTTTAACCCCTATATGGGCCATCCACTAAAGAGCTGGACTTGATGATCCTTGTGGGGAATATTCTGTGGTTCTGTGACCCACCCACACTGGGATTCATCCACATGGAACCCATCCACACAGGATCCA
>VZTG01000082.1:30331-53148 GCA_013397845.1 Melanocharis versteri
GGGAAGGAGGGAGACAGGAAAGGGCAGAGGGAAGGAGGGGGCCCAGGAAGCAGGGAGAGAGGAAAAGGCAGAGGGAAGGAGGGGGCCCAGGAAGCAGGGAGAGAGGGAAGGGCAGGGGGAAGGAGGGACAGAGGGAAGGACAGAGGGAAGGAGGGGCCCAGGAAGGAGGGAGAGAGGGAAGGGCAGAAGGAAGGAGGGAGCCCGGGAAGGAGTGAGACAGGAAAGGGCAGAGGGAAGGAGGGAGCCCGGCAGCGCTGCCCCCAGCGCTCCGGAGGGGTCAGGATGGAGCCGCCAGCCCCCACACCGCACAGAATTCTCATGTAATCCTAGTTCCCCATCACTCTGCCGTAAATCACGGTGGTTTTAGTGAAGTCACCGGAAAACAAAGCCGTGTTTCAAGCCGAGCCTTAAAACAAGCTCCCTTCTCCTCCACGGAGCACCACGAAGCCAAAAGCACCTCTTACTTCAGACAGATTTAACTTCAGTGAGTGCATTTCAAGTAAAACACCGGAGGGACACAGCAGAAAGTGTGAAATTCAAATAAGGGAATTCCATACTACCTATCACTGTGTTTCAATTTGGAAGTACTTTTCCTTCCCAACCAAGGAGTTTATGGGTGTTCACAACTTCTATCACCACAAAAACACAGAAGCTATAGAAGTATATGAAAGGGAGGCAAAGCCACATGCTGGTTTTTAAAAATTAATCCACAACATCCCAAGTGTATTTTGTTATCCTAACGCTGAGAATTCTCTCCTTTGAAAAACCACCTTTGATAAACTGTTCCTTGCACAGAAATTCCATTACACATTTGAGGATCCTGCTAGGCTTGCCAGGACATTTGATTCACTCTGCTCCAGAGACTGCACTCCAATAGTTGTGTTTTTCCACGACAAAAGTAAACATACCCAAGAACAGCTCACAAACGATACTTCAGGGAATTACACCTGAGCAGGGAATGTCTCAAAGCACTCCGTTTCCAAACAAAAGGCTGACGTAACTGGATTTCTAATAACACATCCAAAGCCTTTAAATGGATTCATTCCCACTGAAGCACAGTGGGGTGCTGCTACCTCAGTGTTAAGATCAAATTGCTAACGAAAAGGTTCCACCATTTACAATGAACCAAACACACAATTCTTGGCCTATTTAATTACGTTTCCAGCCACAAGATGCTGGTGTTAAGAGGATGAATACACAACTGCTTCCCAGTTCTACCAGCACCATCACAAAGGCCCAAATGCCTGAACCAGAGCTGCTGCTGGAGGTTATAAAGACTTCTGTCAGCTGTGCCCAGGTTTTGTATCATGAACCCTTTCATCCTGTGCTTTCAGGGCACTTGGCCCTAAAAAGCTCAAAATACACAAGCTCAAACTTATCCTTGAGGTCCCAATCACAGAAATGTCTTTGCTGTCACCACAGACACCGTGCCACCTGATCTCCACACTCCACATCTCTTCCACATTTGGATTTCTAAACCAAACACTGTCAACTTCACACTTCTAGAACCTCCAAGTCACTACAATGACTGTCATTATTGTGCTCCATAAAGTAATTCTTTCCCCTAATCTGCTGTTTTCTTTGGTGCGATCAAGGCAAGCTTCCTCTACACACTTCCCATCTCACAACCAAAATTCTTAGGAGAGACCCACAGAGTTCGAGTAATCCATTTCTACTGTTAAACCAGAACCTCAGAATCCAAAAAAGAGGGAAAATATGAAAAACGGTCAAAAAACCAACTTCCTTGGAGGCAGTGGCAGGAAAATGAGAGTAAAATTCAGAATATGTTCATGAACTTTTCTGATATATCCAAAATACACAGAAATCGCTATTTCAGATGAATCACAAACGTTTTGAGTTTTTGTAATATTCCACTAAAAGCATTTTTTTGTATGCCCAGATCAAACTTAGAAAATAAAGCAGAAAAATAGATGGCCTCATGGATGCTCTTTTAGATTATAATTCATGTGCAGCAGATGGTTTAATTGAAACAGATTAAGTCACATGAACCCTGGACAGAAAACCAGTGCTTTTTACTACAAGAAGAAAAGATGCACGTTCCATATATGAAATCACAGAATCTATTGAGCAAAACCATAAAAAATGTACCACACTGGAAAATATTAGACAGCTCTGACGTATAGCTAAGGGATTACATGAAATAACTGCCTGCATCTTTTAGTTTTGAACCTTGGTTGCACATGAGTCTGTTGGTTCAGACTTCATTATTTTTATGGCCTCCGCTGTATAAAGTGTGATAATGTACGTAACTGCCAGCTGTGTTTTATTTCATCACTAGAAAATGAGCCTGAAAAAAGGAGTAAAAATCACACTTTTCCCCCATAAAGTTACGTAACATTTCAAAAATGCCATAAATCTCTTCAGTCGTGTCATGCATCCAGAAATGCAGTGCACGGTTCTTTCCAAGCACTCCCGGCCCCAGAGAAAGGCTATAAATAGTTAATTTTTTCGGCGAGAGGAGGAGGTATGTTGTAAATGAGAAGCGAGCTTTTATTGTTTTGCATTACTTCAGCGCTGGATTCCCGATTTGTAACAAATTCCAAGGCTGCAGACTGCGGGCCCAGCCTGTGAGTAAGGCTGCGGTGATTTATGGGAGGATAAATCCCTCCATCCACATCCCATGACTGTGGAATGCACGGAATGCCGGGGCTGCAGGAGCTGAGGCAGCAGCCACAGGAGCTCCATCCCTGGCTTCCTCCAGGCAGGAATGCCAGGAATTCTCCAGCAGTGCCAGCCAGGCTCGCATTCCCAGGAATGGCATTTGCTGAGATTGCCCAACACACGCTCATCAACGCCTTACCTGGCCGGCACATTCCACACCTGACTGTCACAGCAGGAATGTTTAGCAACAACTGCTGCTTGCCCAGTTGTCAAGGCAGCCCAGCGAGCAGCTGGCCTCAGAAAAATGCAAAGCACTCGTGTTCCTCCTCCTCCTCCTCCTGCTGCTGCCTCCCCACCCCCAGCCACAGAGAGCCTCAGAATCGGGGGAAGCGAAAGGAGTTACAAAGAACGAGGGAACAATACCGCAGAAATCGCAAGGTGAATACGTATGGCTTGCTATAAATAGCTACGCTGAGCTAATTCCTGTTACTTCACGCTGTACGAAAACAAAAGAAAACACGAAAACCCATCTAATCGTGGCGGCTCTTGTGCAGAGCTCCCACACAGGCTGGAACAAAGGGGGAAAACCGAGCGCAAAGTTTGAGCCAGGACGCGATCTCGGCACCCAGCGCTCGATTCCGCGCGGGGACAGACGCCAGGCACTTACAGATGCGGGTTGAACATGCGGCTCATTTTGGAGACGTGGTCGTTTTCACAGTCCAGCTCCTCGTCGCCTTGGTCCATGCTGAGCTTCCTCTTGCTGGGGCTGATGGGCGGCGGGCCCGTGCGGTGGTTGCTGAGCGCGGGGGATTGCAGGGGCTGCATTCGGGGCTCCCCTCTCAGCGCCGCTTCACCTGCCCGGGGAGACACGACAGGGGGTCACCACCACGGGGACAACCCAAAATCACCTGCCTTGGGAACACCCCCCCGGAATTGCCCAGTAATGTCCCCCGAAATGCCCCCATAACATCTCCCGAAGTGCACGCGTGCTGTAGGATGAACAAGGCGTCCCAACCCGCGCTTTATGCTGGAACAAGCGGTGAGAAAAGGCAGCAGGAGAGGGGGCAGCTCACCCCGGATGATCCCAAAGGCTGAACTAACCCATCTTTGCTTTTTCACCCACATTCCCCCTCAGCTTTTTCACTCGGATTCCTCCCCTCGCAGGCTGCAATCCCAGCGCCGGGCTGCGATTACCTCACTCTGCAAACCATGACTATTCACAGGGAAAGAAAAGCTTTGTTCCTCTTCTTACGCTCGCGGTTATAAATTCCAGGGCTACAGTTCACGTTAATGCCAAATATTCCAGATCTAAAACTGAATAAACGCTCAGATTCTCAGATGATTCCCTTTATAAAAAGCTGTCCAAAACAAGCTTGTCTGGTATATAACTATGCAAGGGAAAAATTAGGGGGAGAAATTGGAACTTGCTGATGCAAGTTTTAAGTATGTCCTTAAATGTTTTTCTCTATACTTTAAAACTACGTTTGGAGCCACGAACAAAAGAGCACAATTCTTCAGCAGAGGAATCACAGAAATGCTAATTTCCAACTGGCGGCAGACTGAGTAGACGGTAAGTTTTTATATAATCTAACACTTCCCAGAAAAAGCCATTCCCAGCATACGGGAGCTGTGTATAAATAATTCCAGCAATGGTACAGTTGGCTGTGCACAAACACACGGACAGCTCGTTGCTAAGCAGGCGTTAAAGCGTGACCACAGCTTTTCCCATTTCAATTAAATGTCTCACTGCTCCTACAGCCTGAAGCACAGTGCTGCACTTCATCACGGATGGACTTTACTGGAACTCACATCCTCAGGTCATATTTAGAGCTCACAGGGATTTAAAGATGTTAAAAAAGTGCTTTTGGGGCTCCATCAGGGGCTTGGAGAGGAGCTAAATTAACCAGGGCTACCTATTCTGGTAATATCCCTGAAATAGCCGCTTTTGCTAGAGTTTCAAATTTGTATTTTTCCTACACTGCCAGAAGCATTTTGTTTTCTACACAGCCATAATTTCCAGACCTAAAATTAGGCCTAAGTTAACTCCATCTAGAGCCCTGAGGTACCTGACAATGGAAATCTTTGTGTGCCACCACACATTTTCACATCATCACCGAGGCAGATGATTTATAAAATGCTGCCTTAATTCCACACACGACAAATAACATTTTGTTGGAAAATGAAGGAGTGAGGAGAAAACCTCCTGAATGTTTACCAGTAAAAATAAGCATTCTGCCAATTTAGTCAGCATAATATAAACTAGCAAATATACGCTGACCTACAATACACCACAAGCCATGATTTCTATTAAAGACTCTGGCACCAAATCTAAATAGGAACTTTCCATCTCAGCTCTAAATAGCAAAAACTGTGCCCTGCTGCAAATGCTCTGGGACAGACATCCAGAGCTCTCCTGCTCCAACCAAACATTAATTGAGAAGCCCCCACAACCCCCCCAGTGCCACGAGAGAAGCTTTTGTCAACACGACCTCTCATGGAAATTGTCTTCAGATCAGTAAATTGGTGCATTTTTCCTCCAGCCTTTGTATTTTGCCAATAGAAACCCCCACCTACAGAGTGTTCATGTTCTAAACTTTCAAAGCAAACCACATCACACCAGTTCCTCCCCGTGAGGAATCTCCCTCACTCCTGTCTTTGAAAAGGAATAATTTAAGAGCAATGTCAAAAGATAAAGCTTTCAGCACCTGAGGCTGGAGGTTGTGTCCTCCCACCCGTGCACCATCACTCTTCTCCCTGCAGTATCTCCCATCGCTCCTGGGGACTCCAGCACAAAATTCCACAACAGCAATTACAAATTCCATGTGGGCACCTAACTCCTACTGACTCCTGAGCAACTCCTGGCAGGAACAATTTAAATACCCACGTAAAGCTAACCTGGGTGTTTACAAAACCCCCAAAATCTCTAGGCATTGCTCAGTTCAGTCAATTAGAAACTTTCCCTTCTTCCCCAAACAGAACCTGATACTATACAATTACCAAAATGGGATTTTTTTATTTCAAAATTTAAAAAATCATTTCTTCTATGCATAGTAACAATAGTATTTATATATTAACATCCAGACTGAGTATAAAACCTGGTAAAAATGCTACTGTATGCTGGAAGAAACCTATTGTAAAGAAATTTAGCCAAGAAAGGAAGGGCTTCTAATTAAAGCCCATCCAATTTGGTAACGCATTTTCCTGATTATGCAGGGATCACCAAGACCTTCAGCTAAACGTACCAGGATCTGACCAGCACCACTGGGCCACTGGGCCAAAATTCATCAAATTAACCAAACTTTGAACAGCTGGGAGCAGTGAGAGTCTCTTACAGGACACTTCAATTTGTACAGCCCATCCTGCCCACACCAGGCAGAACAATGCCAAGAAGAATCCAGATAATGGGGAAAATCAAGAGGAAAAATCTCTTTATATTGTTTAGAGGGATAAAATGCATATTCCTATCCTGGTTTTGCACAGCACCAGGAGTTCTCATGGGGCCTGTGCATTTGATTAGGGCTAAAACTGCTCTTCATTTAAATAGAATTCCTTCCCCACTACTTTTCTCCTTCCCAAATGTGAATTTAAAGCAGAGAGAGAGAAACCACAGAGGAGACTACGGCCCCAAATGCTGTTTTAGGGACTAGATTTGTCTCCCCCAGCTGACCACACTCCATGGAAACCAGACTCCCATCACACAGCTGGCAGGACAACACTCTGATAAAACAACTGTGTTTTATAAATTCCCCAAGTCCAAGCTCCAGGCTTCAAAATTCATTACTGTGACGGCTTGTGTCTGCCCTGCAACTGAGAGCAGAGATAGCAAACACATTTATTGTGCCTCTCATAATGCTCCTCTTTGTTTCAGCCAGCAGCTGGTGGAAGGCACTCCAGATCTGCTGCTTTCAGATACTTCTACTTACAACTATTCATACTATGCTTTTTTTTTTTCCTTTCTCCTCCTCCTCCTCCTTCTCTCTTTTTTTTTATTAAAACTGTTGGGCAACATGATAAAGCACAGACAAGCTAAACAAAGATAACACCGTGACGTAGTGTCTGCCTATAGAGAGCTCTGCTCTCGCTTGACACCAGCCCATGCAGTCAGCAAGAATGTGCTTGATTTTAACTGCTTAGGAGCCTGACTGAAAGTGCTTCCAACAAGTGAGTGTTTGTCAGGCCAGCAGGGCTCTTCCCAGCCGCTCAGAGCCCCAGGCCAGCTCTCTGTAAACAGAGGATGTCCAGCTCTGTTTGCCTTTCTCCGGTCAGCGGGAGCCGCGGCCCCAGCGGAACGTCCACGACAGCGAAAGTCGTGTTTTCACAAGTGTGCCTTGATAGCGAGACACCAGAGGGGTCTGAAATCTGTCTGAGAGCTCCAGGAGTCACCAAAGACTGGGGAAAAAAAAAATATATCCACTACTCGGGCAGCAAGCTTCCTTCCTGTGACTCGGTATGGGCTGCACGGACACAGCGCTGCCATATCCTATCCCCCCTCCCAATTTCCTCTCTCCCGCTGGCTGCTTTTAATGCACAAAGCCTGAGCATTAATTACAGCCCAGAAATGAAAGGCTTTGTCTTGCCAGCTGAAGATTGACATGGTGCAGACCTCAGGCAGGTTAGAGTAAAACTGCTCCAAAGAAAATCCCGGCACTGCCCTCGCCCGTTTTCTGTTCTGCATCCGACAGATGGATTTATCCACAAGAGTGAATTCCTGACAAGTTTATTAAGTTTTGGAAAAAAAAAACAAAACCTTTTAAATTCTTCTGCTGTGGCGTTTGTCATCAAAGTCCTCACCTTTAAGGTCTTGGATTGAATTACCATGACCTCAGGCCACTCTATTAATTAAAAAAATCATGGGCAAGAGCATTTAACAGACTTTAATTAACGGGCATCTCACCTTTAATTACCTTTTCCAATACCTGCAGACAAACTCTCATTAGTGAAAGGAGTTGCCTCATGTTCTTAAGGCCAAATTCCCAGGAATGAGTAGTACATGAAGATCTTCAAGGGCAGTTTTTTCTATTGATTCAAGATCAAAATTTACTTTTATCGCATATGCTGAAAAGCCAAGATCTTCACAAAAGCAATATAGAAAAGGATACTATAAAATAAAATTGATTTTGTTTTCTATCCCTATATTCTAAAACTCATTAGGAGATTAAAAAACAAACAGATTGGAACAGATTCCTAAACTATTGCATGTTTTATTCCACTATGGCAAACACAGAAGCCAGTCTGTGCCAACATAAATTGGGATAAATGGCACAAAAATTCCAATTCATGCACAAAAAAAAAAAAAAAATCACATGATTTGAGATATCGAATACCAAGCAGGGAAGTCACCACAAATTACTCAATTCAACAAGTCATCAAAACAAGTTATCACCAGGGAATTGCAGGGCAGCACCAGAGGCCCTGTGCAGATGTTGGCAGCTGCCTGCTCTGGGTGTTATTTCACCTCCCGCTGTACGGTGGGAGAGGACTGAGAGCCTTGGCACTGGGAAATTCCCCAGGAATTTCCCCAGATCTGTGTGAAACCGCCTGCAGGCAATCTGAAAAGTGTGCAACTCGAGGCAGATTTGCTTCACTTGCTTGACCAAAGACAAGGAATTAATCCACTCATTCTCCTCAGGAGGAAATCTTTGGTCACCATGAAAGACACCCCAAGAAGAATTACAAATTATATTATTTATGTCATTGCTGAGCACTTCTGCAACCTCCACTCAGAAAATCAAACAAAATCCCTTATCCCAAAATCCAGCATTCTGCACCACTGCTTGATTTCTGGGTTGCTTCTACAGAAAATATGATTTAAGATGAGCTTAAATAAGACTTAATTCTGGGAAGTAGTAGATCAACCACTGTAAACAGAGTCACAGTAGTCTGGATTTCCTTTACAGTACATTAAACAGGCCTATCTGGAGAGCATAATAACACAGCAAACTACAGAACAACAAAAAATTAAGTATTAACAGCAACAGCCTGATTAAAACCTGCTGCTAAGAAATCCGATCTTGGAAATATTCTTTATTATAATTGATAGATTTCTTCCAGCAGCCAACTTAGTGACTCCTTCATCCGACACATATTTTACTGACTTTCTGCTACGATAACAAAAAGCTAATTTAGGAAACCAGAAAGTCACATACACATGTGGAGAAGAATTGGCAAAAGCCTCTTCTCCTCCGTTTACAAAACATATGAAAAGCACTTACTCCTGGAACCAAGCTCTGGCTACCACTGTGCAGAGATCTGTACGCCAGAAAACCCATGGCCAAAACCAAAATACAGTGATTAAAGTGCCTGCTCTGTGCTGGCTCCTCCAGCTGCCCCTGCCTGCCAAGCAGGGACACGTTCTGCTCCACGCTGCAGGCAGGGACAGAAAATAGTGACCTCTGCATTCAATCACCTCCACCCACTTTCCTCTTCTTGCCTTCAAAAGCCTCACAAAAGAGCCAGAATTTGGTGCAGCAGCATCACTGGCAGCCTGCAGCAGGCTCGCTCGAGGATCTTTCCAAAAATAGATTGTTAATCAAAATTAGAGATGATTCCTACTCAACAGGTCTTGGAAATGCTGTATGATGTACCAAAAACTACAGTGCAACAGGTAGAAAATGGCAAATTTGCTTCCCCCAAGTCAGTATTACGCTATTTGCTCCTTCAAAGGTAGTGTGAAAAACTGGCTATTTCTTTTAAATTCTGTCTCATCACACTATGAATACAAAATACCACTGCTACATCAACTGCCTTGGCTGGGGAACTGCTTCAGTTCCACCAACCATTGCACAAATACGTAAGATTAATAAAAAGTCTTTTCAATGACTGAAAAATTCCCTCTGCTCAGCTAACCAGGTACCAGCTGAGGGAGTTTCCTTGGTAAGGAGGCAAGAATTGATGGCATGGGAAGGAGAAGGGCAGCAGATCTGCCACAAAGAAAGCAGAGTGGAATAAATTTTAATGCTGCGGTCTGGCAGAGCTCCTTAATATTTCCTCTGTCAAACTGCAGCTTTCACACCTCAGCAGTTGTGACTGTGAGGCTGTGTTCAGTTCCAGCCCAACAATGAACTCAGGCTTGGGTCTAACTTTAGAGCATGAGATTACTTCATAAATTCACAGCTCTCACTTCAGATAAAGTGCCATGTAGGTAACTCTTAGAAAACTCTGAAAAAAGCTTTCCTTTTTCTGTTTAGAGTACCTGCACTCGTGCAAACTGTGGCTAAAACAAGATTTCAGTTATCTGGCAGGCAAGATTTAGATTTAACCAATCCTAAACTACACTGATCTCCAGACAAATAACACCAGTGTCTACAACACTTGCTAACATCAATGTCAAAAAAGGGTTTCTCTGTGCTGCAGACAGGATGAGTTTGTGCCCAGGGAGCAGGGTTGCTCCCTAGGAGCATTCCTTTGAGCCTTTCTGCCAGCTCTCCCAGGAAAAACCTGCATCAACCATCTAAAGTCAATTAAGAGGGAGTAAAAATTAGTACAATTAACATTTTGTGTTTGCTCAGAGAAGAACCAAGCTCTGGGCTAAGCCCAAATACCAAATCCAGCCAAGGGCAGCAGTTTGGGCATCCCAAACACAGGAGGGGAGAAAGGAAGACAAAGGGGGAAGAATCATCTACATTTTCTGCAGAAAACAGTAAATTCCATATTCTTTTCTGCTTAGCAAACATGATGTTCCTCTTTACTGGGCAGCAAGAGACACATGTGATAATGTGATTTTACTGAAAATGTAAAAACATTACCAATAAAAAAAAAATTTGTGAATGAAATATAATTAAGGCAACACGTTGAAGATGTTTCCCAGACCAAAAGGGATTTAAGATCTAGGCGGGCATTTCTGTCACCCAGTCTGTGAGTCTTAAGTGACTTTGTTCCATAAAAGATGGCAAAGCTAAACTCATCAAAGACCAGCCTGTCTTTCAGCTGAAACAACCAAAGCCAGAAGCCCTGCCACCTATTTCAAAAGTAAATCGAAGTCACAGCAAGGTCACAACAGAAGAAATTGTTATACTGGGGGCTAAAGCAGTATTTCAATGCACTAAATCCTACCTTATAGCTGTATTTTCATGTGATGGCAAAGAGGGACAAATTCAATTTGTGAAAGCTCAGATTTGAATAATTCCCCCTGAAGAGAAAATATTTGCTACCTTCCCTTTGGTTGGTTGGTTTGTTTTTGATATTGTTTCTATTACTCAGGTTTAAAACATCTCCTCTGTTCTGATGGCTGATATTCCATGGATATGACCCTGTAACACCAATTAAATTCTGGGTATTCCGTGTCCCTTATGGATACAAACACAGCCAGGATGTTCTACAGCAACCATGCTTCAAACATTAATTCTGAGATGTTCACTTGCAACGGGGTCATATTAAAAGTAAATCAAATAAATTGTGCACACTTTCCTTCATAAAGATTTGAAGCAAAAGGTGCAATAGGAAAGTAAAAAAAAAAATTCCACTTATTTCAACTAGAGCCTATTTTTACAAGTATTACAAGCTTTTATTGCAGTTTAAAATAAACATGCTCTGAACACCTTTTCTCACATTATTCCCCTTTGCTACATGTGGAAAAATTTGGAACATCAAGAAAATGAGCTCTCTAAAAGAGCTGTGAAATCTGATATTGTGCTTTCCAGCAATGTTTCTTTTATTCCCATTTTATTTCTCCCTCAAATTCCCTACCTGGAAGGTAAAATGGCCCTCAGGAGAGGATAGAAATGCTTTAAAATACTAACAGAAAAGCAGATGTATTTAAAATGTTAGGAAAAGTCATGCACAGGTGGGTGCTGCCTTTGGGATGGATCTGGAATAAAGCAGGGTCACTGCTCAGGGCACTGTGCAAGATCCTGAGGGGATCTCTGGGACTTGCACCCAAGTGACCAAATTCTCTTCCCAAACCACAGTGAAATGAGAAAAAAAAATCACATTTGGGCCCATGAACATAGGAAAAACTCGGATTTCCATGTTGGTTTTGCTACCTGATGTGCAGCCTCACAGGCTCCCACGTGAGGGACACGGAGCCCCTCCAGCCACGCCGGACAGAATATCCAAGATTTTAATCCACTGAGCAGCAGAACAATTCCAGCCCATCTCCCACAAAGAACCCATTGTGGAGAACAAAATCCCTTTGTCCTTCAGAAGAGGCTCCAAAATCCCTCGTGCAGAGGGAGAGCGAGGGAGCAGCGACAACTGCGCGGGGCAGGCGGGCACTGGGAATCCGCAGCGAAGCACGGGAGCCTCTCAGAGGGAAACAAAATCGCCTTTTGACCACACTGTGGCCATGGAAAATGAGCAGGACGTGCCAGCCTGCCCCCTCCTCGTGTGCAGGGCCGTGCTGAGGCTGAGACAGGGCCCAGCCATGGCCTCAGACAGTCAAATAAAGCAAATTTCTAGGACCTTCAACCCTCTGGCTCTGTATTATTCTGAGACGCAACTCAACAGTTTCCCTCAGATGCTGCTTTCACGCAGTGTTTTAACAACCAAGAACTTGTGAGGGCTTCTAGAAGAGGCCAGAGAACAGCACAGATCATGAGATCCAGAGGAAAGGATTCCAGATAATTTCACCAGAATGCTGGTATAAAGAAACATATAAAACCTAAAATATCACTATTGTTCCTGACAGGAACAATGTTTTGTCCTCCAAAACAAACAGGCACACACCACCACTAAGAAAAAAAATAGAATCAAATCTGTGCCTCTGACACAGAAGAGTCCAGAGAACAGCACAGATCATGAGATTCCAAGGAAAGGATTCCACATGATTTCTCCAGGGTTATGGGTGCTGGTATAAAGAAACATATAAAACCTAAAATATCACTGTTGTTCCTGACAGGACTGTCCTCCAAAACAAACAGGCACACACCACCACTACGGAAAAAGATAAAATCAGATCTGTGCCTCTAACAGAGCAGTTTTTAATCTTGGGTTCATGACACACAACAACATTAATTTTACTGGGGAAAAAAAAAATGGCTACGAAGAGATGTACAGAAAAATTTTAGGTAACCAGAAAGCACAAAAGCTTGAGAACTGCTGCTCCACTAGAAGACTGAGCTGTGAAAAAGCTGGTGGCAGGGAATGAATTCCTGCCCAGAAGGACTGAAGGTGCTGGATGTGGACTCAAACACTCCCACCCAGTGCAGCAGCAGCGCTGGCATTGCTGGATTGCTGGAGGCTGTCCGTAACATGAAAGGCAGCCAGTCCCGTGGTGCCAGGGCATGGATGGATGGCAGCACGTCCAGCTCAGAGCCCGGCTGCTGATTGCACAAGCAGGAGGCTGCTTTGTGGGGCCAGGCTGCGGGGTCACTCCAAATCAGTGCTCTCTCCAAGGGGAAGGGAAGGCAGGGCACATGGAGGGAGGGATTGTGTTTGCTACCAAGAAATTACATGCTGCCTAGGCAGCCTTTCTCACAGTTTTCTGGGCACTCAGGGCAGGTTTTCGAGAACTCTTGGAAAAGCAAGAACAAGCCAAGGTTCTTATTTTTGAAGTTATCTTGACAGTCATGGGGTCGGAAGGGGTGAGCAGTACCAAAGTTACAGTCTGCAGCTCAAAGACCTTTAATTAGGGCTGTGCTTTCCCCTATACCTCCCAGGCCTTAGCTGAATATTCCTTTTTACAACAACTCCAGGTTCCTTCCCTATTTATTTCAGAGCAACAGAAGCAACTCAATCCTGACAAAACCCAGAAAAAACAGGGAAGTGCAGATGGGTTGGTAAAACAAAGGTAACAAAAAATGAATGTCAGTCGAGTATTTGTGACCCACCACTAAAAATCCAGTGTCCTCACAGGAGCCAGAAATCAAACCTCTCACTGCATTACCATGACACCATTCCCCAGTGAATTACCTGTTCAATCCTTCCCCATCTCACTTGAAAAACATTTCTGCAGCTCTCTACCCCCTTAAAGACGTTCCACCCCATAATTAGGCAGGCACTGCGAAGTTTTTAATGGAACCAAACAGCAATGCTGGGGGCAGTGAGACACTGCATTATTAATTAAAAGGTTTGGAAGCTCTGCTTCAGGTCAGAAAGGGGCTCAGCCTGGCTTGTGCTGCACGAGCACAGCTGGACTGCTATTTCACCAAGTCTCTGATCCCAACTCATCCTCCAAAAGGAATATCAAAATTAACTGCCAGCATCCATGGGCACATTCCTTTTATCCAACCCAGCGGGCTCTGATCTAAAGGAACAGACCTGGGGAGGTCCTGTGGCTCAGACAGGGGAGCTGCAAATTCCTTTCACCAGCTAAAAACACTCAACTACATCCACAGAAGGAGATTCCATCACCTCAGTTTGGGTGGGGTCCCAAACAGAGGGACCAAAGTCACAATATTGTGGTCCAAAAGCTCCTGTTTCCCCTCCATGACTCCTGAGCACAAAGTAAGGATCTAGTCCATACAGCATCAGTCCCAGAATCATTGTTTTTACCTGCTTAGCTGATTAATTACATATTTTATTTGCACAGCTCTAACAGGTAACAGCAATTTTCTTTACTAAGAGGTCACAGTAAGGTTTAGCAGCTATGGCAGATATTCCAGTTGAGGCACTTGGAATGCTGCTGTCAGCTTTATCCCAGATTTCTGTGAATTTAACCAGTTACAGCTCTTTGTTCCCCACTGTAAATAAGGATAACGTTCACTCTATTTCACAGGGGTGGCAAAACGTTGAATTAACTGGGCTTCTGTGAGAGCAAGGATTCTGCAGAGAGGATTAAAAACATATGCAAATGTGAGTATTAAAATGTCTGTTGTCATACTTGTTGCTAAATGCACCAATTGAGAAACACTTGAACCCACACAGGGTAGTGTTCAATTTACTGTACTGCAAAGAAAAACTCAGAACTTAGCTGTTAAGGCAAACATAACGTACCTCAAAGCAGTCACAGCCTTAGATATTTGGACTTTCAAGAGTTTTTAAAGAAAGATAATTGATTTAAACTTTTTTTTTGTGATGAGCTGAGTTAAATACATGGATTATGTAACATTAGTGAGAGAAGCATTTTCGAAGATGGAGACCTCAGCCAAGGCTCTGTAAACACCCTTGCTAACGCTGGAATTCCTATTTTTGCCACCTTTGGTAAAGAGCTCAGTGCGATGCCTGCAGCAGGACAAGAGCAGAGTGTTCACCTCTGGATTTGGAGTGTTCAGCAGGAAAAGTGTGCACGTCAGCATTGCCCCAGCTGGCCCGAGGAGATTTAATTCACGCCAACCACAGAGTGGCTGCGAGAGCTCCGAGATGCCCCAGCAGGAAAACTGCAGGGCGGGGGTTAAACAAGCACCAGTGCACACCAGATGTCTGAGGAAGACATCTAAAAAAGATCCAGAACACGAGGAAGAATATTATATTAAAAAAAAAAAAAAATCCCCTTCAATGCCATAAATATTTATACTAAATCCAAGGAGCTGGCCGCGTTCAGACTTGTCCTATATGAATCATACAGCACTTCCCTCACCCCAGCTTCATTTCACGTGTTCTGGATAAAAGCACCACGAAGGAGGTGCCACGGTTGTGTCAACTTCTTTTTCTCTATGGTAAGAGCAGTTTTTGTCAAGCTGCTTTAGAGGATGTTGCTTTCCAAAGAATATAAACAGAACAACTAAATAGTCTTATTTTACTTGGCTAGCTCTTGTGTGGCACTGGCTGATCTTCCTAGATCATTTAGATTTATAGAAATAAGTTTCCTTTTGCCTGAACAACTTCAATTTTCATTACAGGGACATTTAATTACAATTAGCAGAGCATCACAGAGAAAACAACTCCAACGTTGTAATCTGGAGCCAAGAAACCATAATTTTCTGAAAGGTTCTGCTCTGAAAATGTCCAAACCTGCTACTGTCACAAACATCTTAATTACTTTCAGAAGTGAGACCTACTAAACGTTAGCAATTAAATTACAGAATTGGAAGTCTTAATACCATCTCTCAAGTGCAAGCACAGCATGTTGATACCATTTGTAAAAGAAATAAATCCCCAAAGAACAACAGGTACTCAAAAAATCCATTTGGCAGCTTTGGGTTTCACTCTTCTCATGCAAAAGATGGCTGGGCTGGGCACTTTTGTAGGTTGTAAGTACAAAGGCTATAGCAAATCTTCTCTTCTGGGATTTTGAGTTAAAACAAAACAAAATAAATGTTCCACTTTGGTTTATATTCCCATACAGCAGTGCCATTCCTATCCTGGGCAAAAAAAATTACTAAATCTTTCTCATATCTAACTACAACCCATATTTCAAGGCAAAAAAACCCCTTATTTCTGCATGCTGAGAAATGAATATTAAGCCTGACAAAGCAAGAAAGTGCAGCGCTGAGAGGTTTCCATGCCTGCCCTGTCAAATGGGTTTCCAGGAAAAACTACTGCTTTTTAAACACAACTGGTTCCAAACTTTTCCTGGGAGAGCAAATGTATTTCCTGGAACCCGCTAGCAACATTTGGAAGAATAGGAGGAAAGTTAGACACTCCAGAGCCTGGTTCTCACAGCTGACAGGGAACACTCCAAACTGATGAGGAGTGAAAGGAACATGTCTTTAAACAATCAGAGACTCTTGTAACAACAGGAATTATGAAAGGACAGGAGCCACAGGTTTTGTGAGGGAATTGAGCTGGCACCAGCCTGCTGAAGGCAACTTCCCTTCCTCCCTGTGTGCCATCAAGGCTGCAGCATTCCACTTTATCCCAAATATTATCTGTCTCCATCCACGAACACTGTATTGTGGATGAGCTTTTCCTCCAAAACCAAAATGAGGCACAAAGCATCCCACAACATTTTCAGGGGGAAATTGGGGATGGCACCAAGTGCTACATTGTTTGACAGGTTCTTACTTTAAACACTAGCAACAACAAAGTTTAAAAGAAAAGGAAAAAAAGTGTTACTTAAAAAAATCTGATACCAACCAGTGCTGTGAAATTTAGGGAAGGAAACATTCTAAACTCTTGTTTTAAAAAAAAATCTGAAACCAACCAGTGCTGTGAAGCTTAGATAAGGAACGATTTCAGCCTCAGTTTCACACTTCTGTCCCCACCACCCATATCACCCTGAGATTTAAAGACTGCCATTCCTATTAAAACCAGATCTCTGAAGATCTTTGATGAAATCCCATCACCTCACTGAGGTTTCTGGGTGACTTTTCCTTGGCTGGAACCAAGGCCCTGGTGGTGCCACGTACCTCAACTTCACCCAGGTTGCACAAGAAGCTGTTCTGAGCCATTTCTTAACGAGGAATGACCTTTTCTTCTGCCTGCAGTTGCATCAGGGGAGGGTTAGGTTGGATCTCAGGGAAAGGCTCTACCCCAGAGGGTGCTGGGCACTGCCCAGGCTCCCCAGGGAATGGGCACGGCCCCGAGGCTGCTCCAGGAGCTCCCAGGGATGCACGGGGTGGGATTTTGGGGTGTCTGTGCAGGGCCAGCAGCTGGATCTGTGATCCCTGTGAGTCCCCTCCAGCTCAGGATATCCTGTGACTCTCTGAACTCAAGTCCCCCAAGCTCCCCTTACCCTACAGTCAGTGCCAGCTACTCCTGGTATTAAGACCAAACCTCTTCCAAGTCCATCCATCTGTGACGTGAGGTCTACAGGCGGGCAGAGAATCCTAATTAAGAGCTCAACTGCCTGTTCAGTGCCCTGGAGGATCCATCTGTCCCCACCCATCCCAGGACACACACCAGCTCCACACAGCACCAAGCCCTCTTGTAGGGACAGGCTGAGAATGAGGACACCTCAAAAAGCTGGGAGATGAAGCACTGGGAGCAACCTGCCCCCAGGAAACCCAGAGGGAGCCTGGTGGCACTGCTGGTGTCTGCCCCTGCCCCTCAGCCTCACCCAGCCATCCCCAAAGGCAGGGACAAACAATGCTCCTCTGTGTGCAGCTCTCCGTGCTGAGCTGGGGAGCAAGTTCCAGGGAGATGATCCAGGCTGCAGGAAAAACTGGCTGCCTTTAAAGGAGGAATTCAACCCCAAACTCCTCACGGTTCTCTAGTGCTCAGGAAGTATAAAGCCATTCTTGTAAACGCTTCTCCAGGAACTTGTGTTCACCACTACCTCACACTATTATCAGTGAGAAATTATAGGCTCTGTCCTGCTGGATTATTGTTAGTGTAAACAACTTTGCTAAATTGCTTGGCACTCTGTCTGCATGCAGCCTGTTCAAACTCTGTAGTCTATTCAGCCAAAATCAAATATAAAGGCCCATCTGTATTAAACCTCAAGAAGAAATTAATAGATAACTATTTTCATGCAAAGCAGATATTTAAAAAAGGCAAAGCCAATACATATGGATGAACTTTTTCATTCATAATTTTAGATGCCACACAATGAAGACTGTTGTTTAAGCTTTATTTTTTTTCTCTAACAGCTCTCCATACAATGCAGTGCATTGTTCAGACTCTGGAGCAATTTAAGCTTTTTCAATGTCTCCTAAAATCCCTGGATTTATATCCAAAGAGACCTGGCACTGTAACAAATTTGACTTGTGAGTAACAAGTTACAGCCTTTAAGCAAATTGCTCATTAACACAGAATTCAACTTACTGCTACAAACCTCACTACCTTTTATCTCAGGAAAAAAACATGCTGCCTATCTTATCTACTGAAAGCTGTGGGATAACACTCTATTCTATTTGGGTTTTTAATTTCCTTGTTTGAGTTCTCAGTACAAATGCTGAACTAGCATCCAGGGTGAGAACAACAGAACTCCAGGGGAAAAAAAAAAAAAGGTTAAGTATGACCTAAATCTATCCCGCCTTTGATGAACAAGGAAAATAAACTGAATTTTGATGTCAGTTCTGAATAGGATATTCCCAACTTCATGCTAGGCGGAAATGAGCAAGAAAAGCCCGACTGTGAAGCTGGGGCTCTTTGTTTTTTTCCTGAAGATGAAAGAGACTGAAAAAGCAAAACCCACAGAATGCTCTATAAATGGGGAACATTCTGTAGGTGCATCTTAATTTACATGGCTTTGAACAGAAATTTTACACTGTGTTACGAATAAGAACACTTAATTCGCCGTGAAGGAGATTCTTATCCAATTCTTAGCAGAAGAATAGTGCTAAAGTCACTTTATATATTTAGAAACTAACCCAAACTTTGGAGTTAATAGGAGAAAGTGATGTTACAGAGACAGAGAAAAATGCAAGGTCAGCAGAGAGAGCTGATGGAAACTCTTCCTTAGAACTTAAGAAAACACGTTGCATTTCATTAAAAAGCAAATGAAGTTAGCAGGATCTGTGATAGCAAACATCTGAAGTGGCCTTTTGGGGAAGACAGACACATTTTCAGGATGCCTGCAGTGCCCTGAGAGGACACCCAGCTCCACAAGCCAAGGAACGCTCCAGCCTTACAGGAAGTCAGTGAAATAATTATGTAATATGCCACTAACTAATGAAAGCTGTCCTGAAACCAAAAAGGGGTGTTTTGCTAGAAATCTGGATCCAATTTTCTTCATTAAAAAAGAAAAAAAATCCCAGTCCTCTGGACTGTCCAGAGAACTCTGCATAACTATTTGGAGTGCTCCAAGTAACATGCCTGGGGGATTTCTTAGCATCTTATTGCATTTCTTTATACCTTTCCCAGCGCAGCAGTTCCAGCCCTGAGAATGCAGCAATAACCCGGAGCATCTGAAACTGGGAGAGAGAGAGAGGAAGGAAGGCAGAAATCTGCCTTCCAACACACCACCATCTGCACGCTCCCTCGGATAAACAACAGAACCAAACGAATCTGCTTGGAGACTGCACCTCCTCATGCATATTCCATGGGAAACCAGGAGCCAAAACTCGCTGGACAGCCCTGGAGTCCCAGAGCAGCATCACCTGTGCTCTGCTTTGTTTAACTCTGAGCACTCCACTGCCTCCCCCACCAGAGAAAGAATACTGAGCTGGAGTTGAGCGAGTTTGCAGCACCAAACGAGATGCAGGCGTTCCAGCCATGAATACCTGCTCGGATCAAATGTTGTCATTTGATAGGAAGCGCTGGGAATGCCAGCCTGCCCCAGGATGGAGCTGCTCCTCGGCCTCTGCACCTCAGCCAGGGCTCCCAGGAGCTTCCTGATGGCCCTGAGCTCATTAGGAAGAAAACAATGATCTGAAAGCACTCCTCATTAAACTGGCCGTTGTTGATCACTGGCAGCAAATGTTTAGTAGAAGAATATCAGATGTGTTCACGCTAAAGATGAGCATCCAGATGCCAAGGCAACAATTCTCCAATTATTTCTTCTTTTCCGTCCTATTGCACCAAAATTATTACAATATATAGCTTGAGGTGGTTGATCACCACTAATATAACTCATTTCCATTGGTGAGGACTAAGCATTACCATCAAAATGATTCAAAAATTTTCTTTCACTGGAAAGGGAGACAAAACTCAAACGGCTTCTTTATGCAACTTGTTACATTCCCACAAACTCATTAAAATTCAGATTTTCCTCCAAAAGCATCAGTTGGATTTGAGATTACCAAGGGGCATCATCAGGGCTCAAAGCTAGTAATGAGATTAAGAAAACCCTCCAAAGGACACAACTTATCAGTGTAAAACCAACAGCCTTGAGAAAAGGAAATGGCTTTATCCTGTGCTCCAGAGTTATGGACCCCCTTTCTAAAACTCCTTCCCCTCATCTCTGATCACAATCCTTTTCCTGGCTGTGGCTGTTTTAATTACACGAGTGTGTGGAAATTTCCAGGAGGCTAAAAAGGCACCTCTAGAGATCATTTAGAAACTCCCTGCTCAAAACCAGCTTCAACCAGGGTGGGATGCTCAGGGCTCCAGGTGGAATTTGAGTATCTCCAAAGGTGGAGACTCCACAGCCTCTCTGGAGAGCCTGTGCCAGTGTTCACCAACCTCACAACAAAAAATAAAAGAAACCATCCCATGTTCAAGAGAACAGCCAACCTCAGGAGAAGTTCCACATGCAGAACTAAACGTGCAGCACAGCCTCACTTTTGGACAGTTAATGGGAGAATTTCCAGACCTTCCATTCCCAAAGAAGGACACTTGGCTGCCCACAAGGCAGATCACGCCTGTATTATCACCATTTGCTCTCTTCCCCCAGACCTCCAGAGAAATCAGAAATGTGTTTGACGAACTAAACAGCACCTGGACCCTGTTTCCATGCTGGAAACTCCATGGCTGCAGCGTGCTCATGAATTAGGAGCAGACTGAGATGAAGACACAGCCCAGGTTCCTGGGAGGTTCCTGCCCCTCCCAGCCAGGGAAGGCTCTCCAGGGCTGGCATGAGCTCAGCAGCCTGGAGCTCACGGGTAACAGATTGCTACCTGCGACTCTTGCTGGGCAGGAAAAAGCAGCACTCCTCTCGGGATGCAAATTGCACTCCTCTGCTGCATGTTGGACTAAAGGGCTGCCAAACGCTCAGGAACTTTTCCTATTTCTTAGGTACCAACACATCCACAGGCTTCACCTGCAAATCCAACAGTTTCAGAGCCAGAGGTGAAAGAGTAAAACCACCAGTAAGCTTCATAAAACACACCGACACGTCTCACCAGCATACCAACCACCTCAAAACCCAAAACCAAATGTTTCAAGAGAGAACCTAAGGAACAAGGAACCATCTACTTCCTGAGGCCCACAGGCCCATCATTCCCTCCTCTGAAATTTCAAACCTGTTTTCCCATCACACAATGTATTTGTATCTCATCCTACATCTTCAAAAGCACTTTCCAGGAAGGCATCAATTTATAAGTAGTTCGAGCGTGGCCTTCAATAACTCCTAATTAATTGAGTTTGAAAGGGCATTTTGTTGTCAATGTAGTTACTACTGCAACAGTGTCCCTGAAAAGACAAGATCCATCACTGCTGACACAACTCACTCATAAAATAAATACTATGGCAGAGGCCTGGAAGATCTGTAGGCATCTCTAAAACACCCTTTGAGTTCAGAGCAGATGTTGCCAGTGTTTATACTTTTTAAACCATTGGGATATAAACACCTCCCTATAAACACCACTGAAGTTTTGCTTTTCCTTTCTTCATTTTCTGTGTGTTTATTTTAGTGTTAAAAATGTTAACTTCCAGAATAAGGAAAATAGCAACAGATGTTTAACCTAAACAAAAACTGCTCCAGTAGAGTGTATTCCTTAAGCCATTCTTTTGCTTTTGAACTATTAAAGCTAAGATCTGGTTAAATAACAATTACTGGAGAAGAAGGTGAGGAAAAAAAAAGGGGACTGGAAAGAATCTTCCATAAATATTAGGCATAATTACAATGAATTGAACTAATGAGCCAAAACTACAGATCAACAAAACTTAGCCAACAAAACACTCAGAAAGATGTATTACGTAAATAAAGCTTTGCATGAATAAAATTCCATAGTCTTCATCAGAAGTTATCAATTGCTTCCAAAGAAAACATTCATTACTGCAGAGAGCAGTGAAAGAGTTAAAGGATCCTGAAATGAAAAAGTTAAAGGATCCTGAAAGTTGTTCTTCCTTTTTTTTTCTTTTAAACGAGTTTTCTTGCTCTAACAAAGAAAGCATGGGGTAAGAAAGAAGTTGGGAATCCAACTCCATTGAACCCCAGCTCTCTATTATTCAGCTCAATCTCCTGTAAAAGAGCTTTACCCAAACGAATATATACATATTTGTGCAGGAAAGAAAAAGCAGGAAAAAAAGGAGAAACAAAGCTATTAACAGTACAACAGGGAGCCCCTCCACTTCCTGAAGGGAAGAAATGTGGCCACGCTGGTTTAGGGCTAGAAAAAACTGTAATTTCCAAAGTGAGATTCAGCTGCCTGTGCTCTGGCCCGGCCTTTTTCTGAGCAGTGTGAACAGATATCTCCTTGGCCCGTGTGTGCTCCTCATTGTTTCTTTGCTGACAACTCCAGCAAGTTTATTTTCCGAACGAACATGGAAAACGTTCCTGCTGAATCAGAAAAAAAAAAAAAAGAAGGGAAAAAAAAGCAAGCTTTTCGCAGCGCTTGTGTGTGGCTACAGCAAAACCAGCCCCCTCTGCCAAGCCGAATTAGCTCAGTGGTGCCTTTCTCTCCAGGCAGAGCCAAGCCATAACCGCTGCTCGCAGCCGCACGTAGAGAAAACCCGGCGGAGACGAAGGAACCGATGTTGCCCTGCCACCTCGGCGCCTTCCCGGCAGGGCCGGGAGCGAGGGCCGACCGACAGCGTGAGGGCAGCGAGCCCCGGCCCCGCCGGACAGCGCGGGGCCCGGCCGGACACAGCGGGCCTCGTGTAACCCCCGCCGG
>VZTG01000082.1:53490-86149 GCA_013397845.1 Melanocharis versteri
CTGACAAACAACGGCGAGCACCGCTCGGAGAAGGGATCCATCTCTGGAAGGGATCCATCCCCTTCCCCTACGAGGGATCCACTGATCTCCCGCTTGGCGAGGCACCATTACCTTCGTAGCACAGGATGCCGATATTGTTGTTCATCTTGTCCAAGTACTGGTAGTTCAACAGGTCCATCCTCATAAACAGCATTTATCGGGCTGGCGGCGAGGAGCGGCTCCGGGAGGGGGAGGCAGACGGTGCCGAGGCGCTCCCGGCTCCCGAACCCCAGCAGAGGCCCAGCCTGCAGCGGGTCGGGAAGGGGGAGCGAGCGAGCTCCGACAGCCCGAGGAACGCGAGCGGAACGCGCTGCGGCGCGGGGCTGGGGGGGGGCCGGCCTTCCCAAAGGCTCTTCCAAGTTATTAAAAAAAAAATTAAAAATAACAATAATTAAAAATAAGAGCGTGCAAGCAAAGCGAAGGCGGCGGGGCAGGGCAGGGCAGCGCAGGGCAGGCAGGGAGGAGGGAGCAGCCCGCTGCGAGCGCCGGCGCTGACAGCGGCAGTGCCCGGCACTGCCCGCCCGGCCCCGCTCCGCTCCGCTCCGCTCCGCTCCCAGCCCGCCGCCCTCACGGCGCGGCCCCGCGCAGGCGCCGCCGGCCGCCGCCGCTTTGTGCTCCGCGGCGGGGAGGAGGCAGCGAGGGAAGCGGCGAGGAAAGGAGGGAGGGCACGGCCGCGTCAGAGCCGCTCGCACAGGAAACAGCGGCGGCAGGAGGAGGAGGAGGAGGCTGCGAGGGGAGGAAGCGGCGCTCAGGGGCCTCCTCCGGGCACGGATGCCGAGCCTCGCGTTCGGAGTTATCCCGCCTCTCTTCGCTCCCCAGCGCGGCCTCAGCGCCCTGCAGCGAGCAGTGAGGCGGCAGGACAACGGCGGCAGCCGCGGAATCGCGCGGTGGCATCGCAGGAATGACAGATGGAATCGCAGGAATGAGAGAGGCAATTAAAATAAAAGGCGTGAGGCGGCGGCCATTTCCCCGTGTATATAGTTGACGTGTAAATAGTTTTAAAAGGTTTCTGCCGGTGCGTGTAAACAGGCGTCGCACGCATTGCTGCAATTCCAGCGGGGCACAGCCAGATGGGATTTTTTTTAAGGGCTATTAGTGGTTAAACATTCCGGGCTCTGGATCGTCAGCAGCTGCCGAAGCTCCGGCGGAGATGACAGAAGTGATGGAGACTGGTGCTGCTGCAGCTCTCTCATCTCGGGATGCGGGCTGCCCTTCTGCAGTGCCAACCTGGAGCCCAAAGCTGCTCGGACAGATATGTGCGACTCACCCTGAGCGGGCAGCACATCTGGGAGGAGGGCAGCACATCTGGGAAAAGAGCAGCACATCTGGGAAGAGAGGGCAGCACATCTGGGAAGAGGGCAGAACATCTGGGAAGAGAGGGCAGCACATCTGGGAAGAGAGGGCAGCATGTGCCAACCCGATGGGCATCAGTTTGCACTTCCTGCGGCTGATCAGCACCTTAAGTCTGGGGCTGATAAGAAAAGAGAAATAAAAAAAGCTACCAGAATCCTAATTTTCCCTCTGCCGTCCTCAGTTTGGAGCGCAGCTCATCCCTGCCCGTCTGGGATAGGGAATCTTCATGGTACACACAAGGGCAGACAGTGAGAGCCAGTAAAACGCTTTTCATTTCCACCCTGAGAAGGGGAAGGGATGACTCGACAGGGGTAACTCACAGAGTGACACTTTGTGAGAGTTACTGCTTGAATGCCCTGGGTGTTTCAGCAAGAACCTAGTTTAAATTTACTGCTGGTGTCTAGTGAATATTCTAAGGAAGATTGCCTAGATCATAGAAAAGGTTTCTCCTCACTTCAGATACACAATGCTGAGGTAACAGCACGTTTCTTCAATGGTATCTAATAAAAAGTTGCAGTTGATTTGCGGAAGTTGCAACCACACAGACCAAAGCAGCCCATGATATTTTCTAGAAAGAAAAATATCGTTAATAAAGACTAGTGTATGGTGGATTTTTAAGCAGAGGACTAGAAGTTCTGCATATTGTGCATACTCAGAGATACTCTACACCAATCCATCAAATTAAACCAGCCATCTAATAAAGACATCGAGAGAAGCCTGAGCCCTCTAAGATATAAACAGCAATAAAAATCCACACCTACCACATGCAAAAAGAGAGGCACGTTTCTTCAGCATGAAATGCAAGTTCCTCACCAGTTCTGGGGACAATATTTTGACATTTGTACAGTTTTTAACATAGAGAGCATCCCTGCATTCACATGAATGCAACACGTTTATTGGATGCTTGGGAAGGACAAGAAGATTTAATTTTTTCACTTTAAAACACTTCAATTTTTGTGAGAGGTGCAGGTGATGAGAAAGAAAAAAAAGCACTATTTAAACTCCCTTAGAGCAGTGCTCTGCAAGACAGGGGTGCACACGGGCATTACAATTCCAAGCCCAATTTAAATTCTCCTCTATAGTCAAAGTTACATATTTTTTCAAGCTGTTTGGAAAAGCATGGTTGGGTATTGTCCACAAACCACTGACAACTCAGGAGTGCTGTCCAGACACTAATGAAGGAGTTAATTCTTTTTCATTAGACCAGTGTGCAGGTTTTTAGGCAGTAATGATCCCTGCTAAGCGAATGGCTTTCAGCATTTCAGCACAAACTCTGATTGGACTTGTCAAATGTTGCATAATGAACACGCTTCACAATAAATAATAATAAACTGTACCAAACACCAGGAGCTTTTTGAACTTCTAAATTAAAATATCTCTGCTGAAAACAAGGCAATGCCTAGTGGAAGGGGGGGGGGGGAATTATCAGTGTAAACATATCTCTTATATTGCATTTTAAAACCAAAATCCATTCTTAGGAAAACTTTCTTTGAAAGAAAATGGATCAGCTCAACAAATCCAAGTCCAGCAGACATTAACCTCAAATACTGACAGGGTCACTGTAAAGTACTTGGTTCCTGTCAGCAAATTCTCCATCCAGATTTCTGCTCATCAGTCTGAGAGACCTTCCACTGAACTGAAACCAATGATCAATGCATCAGTGGGTTGGAAAAAAGGCTGTTTTTCATCAGTTCCTTCTACATCCTGATAGCTGCAAACACAGATCTGAGCTGAGCAATCTCTGCCTCTCACTGTCTGGAATATTTCCTCTAGGATTGCTCACTCCCTGCTCCTGGCAGTGAATCCCAGGTCTGGGATCCAGGGTGAACCCACGGAACTTTAACACAACAGCAGCCTCTAGAGGTAACGGGAAAGCCACGGGCTCCAGTGGGATTTATATGGGATTTTATGGGATTTTATTCCAGTTATCCCACAGAGCAGGGGAGGGACTCCAGCCTCGCAGGGATCTGCTTCACTTCAACACAAAAAGCAAATTCAGTCTGCACACTACAATGTCTCACCACCTCAGAAGGCACAAAAAGCAAAGGAAGGAAAGCAAAAAGAGCAGGTAAATCACCACTGTCAATAACAGGACTTAACATAAAAATAAATCCTTACAACCGGATATTATTTGTTTACCTGGATTTTTGTAGGGAAAAAATTCTTAATATGTCGAGTCTGTAAAATCAGATTTGACAGTGAGAGTTTATATGGGTTTTTGAACACACATTGAGCTGCCTGAGAGCATTACAAACATACAGGGAGCTGCTTTTTTTTTTGCCTTTTCTCTGCCCTCCTCGACCCTCTCCTCCCTCTGCTGCCTCAGCAGTGCTGAAGAGCCTGAGAAAATAAAATGCCTTTGGTGCCTGCACTCCACAACATCTTCCGGGGGAAAACGGGCAACACTGGCCCAGAATCAACCCCACAGGTGGGAGAAAACTGGAATTCCACCCGTGAAGATCATCAGCAGAGAGCAGCTATTGAAACAGGGATGAGTTCTGCAACGGAGAGGAAAAATAGTCTTTATAGGGGTGAGACACGCTCTGATATGTCTGTGTGGCCACGGTATAATTCCATTTTTGAGTGGGTAATTATCAGCTGCAGCTCCTCGGGTCAGACAGGCACCTACTGAAACCTCACTGCTCACCAAGGAGGAGGAGGAGCAATAAAGCAAGAACGTTTAAAAACAGGTTTTACCTTTTTCCCTTCCCCAAGAAAGGAGCAAATTCGAGCTGAGGGTTGCTAGGTGGCGATGTGCCTGAAGGAAAAAACTTTTCTTTTTCCACACGCTTCACTGCAACCCCGCTGCTCTCACCACCCCAGTTCTTACACTGCTGTTAGAATGTATTTCACAGGAAAAAGAGAAAACAAAAACTCTCCTTGAAGCAGGACGGGGTGTTTGCTTTGAAATCCTTTCAGATGTGATGAGGAAATAAGAGTTAAATTGACCGAGCACCCAGCAAATCCAGAAATGCATGACAAGAAAAATGACATTTCAAGCTCCTTGCAAGCAGCAATCTCAGAGCTGTGCCCCCGAGATCCACGAACACAACTCTTCCCTCAGCGAGTCACACACCACAAAAAATAACTTTACACACTTCTTACAAAGCATTAAGCACCCCCAACTGCACCAGTGAACGGAAGATATCAAAACACACATTATTCCTATGTGCATTCTTCCACTTCTTCTTTTCTTAATCATAAATTTGCATTGCAAATAGATTTTAATCACTACCTGTTCCCTTAAAATAGGTCAATAATTAAAGGAAGCCCCACCAGGTAGAGCATCTCTGAGCTAAAGCTGGTGCCTTCCTGTTTTAATTCTTTTTTTTATTTAAAAAAAATGCCTTGCTGTACTGCAATTCTTATTCTGTACTTCAGTTCTTACTCTGTACAACAGTTCTTATTCTGTACTTCAGTTCTTATTCTGTACTTCAGTTCTTATTCTGTACTACTCCCTTTTTAAAGACACACAGATTTTAAACAGCAAATCGCTGCGATAGTAAATAAAAATTTCAGATCATTTGTTTGTAAATATTTCGGACCAGCTATTTCGTACCAGATCAGAAAACTCCAAGGTATTTATCAACTCAAAAAGCTTTTGGTTAATTAAAACCCACCCTCAGCAGCAGGAATCGTTTGTTTCCCACCCTAAACTAAACACACCTGGTGTCCTTCCACAGCCCTTTCCAGGTGGGAATTGGGGCCAGGAAAGGCAGGAGCCAAGGCAGGGCACACACAGAGCTTCCCTGAGATCCCATTTGGGCTTGGGGGGGGTTGGCAATAACCAAAAATATATAAATATTAAAAATATAAAAATATAAAAAATATATATACACACATATAAATATAAAATATTCATTTATATAAATTTTAGATATAAATTCATTTTATAGAAATGAATATATAAAATATCCACAGAGGGGCTGTGCGAGGCCTCTGGTTTATCAAGAATATTTTCCATTTCTCACTGGTTTCTTGCAGCTCACAATTTGCTGGTGTTTTTCTCTTTTTGTTTTCTCTAAGCTGGGCTGAGAACGCTTCAAAAATGCAGCTGAAGAACACAACAGATAAATCTGGTTTATCTGGGTGGAAAAATTGTTACGTGCTAATTAAAAACTTGATAATCTTTCCTGTTATTTGCATGCTAATTTAAATTTCTGAGGGGTTGATGATAATCACAAACATAATTCAGCCTGAACTACAAAGAGTCTCAAACACCACCAGAGCCTCCAGAATCAAACAGTGAAGTGCAAACGTTGCCATGCCCTGGCACTGTGCTAGCAGGGCAAAAAAATCACTTTATATCTTTCCACTATGAGAAACGAGAGGATAAAAAAAGAGAAAATTAAAAAAAAATAGATATTTCTGAAGGAAAAAAAAAGCCAGTTTTAAGTCAGCTTGATGCTCAGGCATCTAAACCACTTTTAACTTAGGAAAATGAGGAGCCAGACCGTGTTTAGAGGTTAGATTTCAAAATTACTGCGTGTATCCCTCAGCTCTGGGAAGAAGCAAATCCAGTTTCCAGAAGCCACTAATTACAGGGTTTAGAAATAAAGCAGAGAGCTCCAAGATTGCTGAAGTCTTTGAAAACATTTCCCCTTGTAGCTCACTTGGCAAGACATAAAATATACTTTTTTATATAAATATATATATAAATACAGGGCCTAATTGAGCTTAGATGTCAACATATGTAAATCTATGGAGGTGACCTTGCTTGCACACACACTGAATATTAGAATAATTCTATTTATAAATTATAAATATAAAAGAGAGATAAAACTTATAAATGAGATTAAACCAGGATTCCCTATGCTGTCCCATGCACGAAAATCAATCACAACTTTTCTTACAAAACAAAATAATTTGGGCTTCTACACATCAAAGCAATTACTTATCCTAAAATTTAAGATTCAAATATTAATAAGTACCTGTTGCAAAACCCAATTATAAAACTTGCAACCTGCTCCATTAAATTAAAATGGAATTTCATTCAAGCTCTAAGGCTATTCTTTTCCAATTGAGGGTCTTGTTTTCTATTACTTCAAAAGTATTTGACCTTAATAATATTTTTTACCACACCTTAAACACACTCTCACTTCTCCCAAATTGTAGCGCTCACAAAAACCCAGCCACCCAAAAAGCCTTTGCTCAGGATGCTGAGGGGTGTCCTCTGGATCAACAGAAGAAAAAAGAACAAAGAAAAGAAGAAAAAAGAACAAAGAAAAGAAGAAAAAGAACAATGTCCTTGCGTTATTTAAAGTATTCATACAAGAAGAGCATGTTTTATTATATAAATATATAACATTATGTATTATTTATTCACACCCATGGATGTGTGCAGTGTTCTGTAGGACACAAGTGGAATGTTATAAATTGTCCTAACTCCACTAAATCCTGCAGAGGATGGCCTTGCTGTCCAAAAGTACAAATTCAGGTCTCAGAAATAGAGAAATAAGAGGCAAAAACCTCACAAAAGCAGTCACAAAACCCCTCCTGGTTCCAAAGAAGAACTTTCCAACATTGCTGCTCTGCAGCCAGGACAAGGACTGGCAGTGAATGGGAGCTGAAACCCTTTTTCCAATGGATCAAAGTTACCATTTCCAATTCCACAGGTACACGAGGCATTTTTCCTCCCAAAAATGAAACCTGGAGAATGCTGAAAATTCTCCACCAAAATTATTTTTCAGTGGAATCAACACTAGCTTTTCTTATTGTGCTTTTGCTGTTTTCACTCCAAAAAAATGGAAAAAAAAGAAGGGGTTTTTTCATGTTTTGCATTAAAAAAGACATTTATTTGTTGTTAACTTCCAGCTTTCTGACAAACCACTGAAGTCTATATTTACATTTCCCATCACTTCCCCTCTACCCTGATTCTCTTAGGGATCTCACAACTACCACTCACCACCTTTAACAGAAGACACCGTTCTTTAAACCCCGTTTTTGGCTTTTAATTCCCCAAAAAGTCACCAAAATCTCCTCTGGTGAGCGCTGCCCGTGCCACAGGTTGTCCTCAAGGCCATGAGCAATCCCAGGTGCTGCAGGAATTTGCAGTGACCACAACCTGAGCTGTGTCATGTTTTAGCATTTCCTCGTTTTTAACCCAGAGGCAGAGAGGAAAGGATCACAGCTACCAAATTTCAACCACAAAAAAAAAAGCCTTGGGTGTGCAGATTTATGAGTAAATCAGGTTGGGTTTTTTTTTTTCCCAAGGCTCACGTCCACCACTCCTTCACTTCCTGAAATTCAGCGTTTCCCAAACACGACAAATATTCCACAACGTCCCCAAAATTTCCTCAGCCTTTGAAAGTATTTCCCATCTTAATCCCTTCCCTTTCACTCACCTACAACTCCTCTCTCTCTTCCAAAAATCTCAGCACCTACAAGCTCTTCTCCCTCTTCTTCCAAAAATCTCAAAACCTACAAGCTCCTCTCCCTCTTCTTCCAAAAATCTCAGCACCTACAAGCTCCTCTCCCTCTTCTTCCAAAAATCTCAGCACCTACAAGCTCCTCTCCCTCTTCTTCCAAAAATCTCAGCACCTACAAGCTCCTCTCCCTCTTCTTCCAAAAATCTCAGCACCTACAAGCTCCTCTCCCTCTTCTTCCAAAAATCTCAGCACCTACAAGCTCCTCTCCCTCTTCTTCCAAAAATCTCAGCACCTACAAGCTCCTCTCCCTCTTCTTCCAAAAATCTCAGCACCTACAAGCTCCTCTCCCTCTTCTTCCAAAAATCTCAGCACCTACAAGCTCCTCTCCCTCTTCTTCCAAAAATCTCAGCACCTACAAGCTCCTCTCCCTCTTCTTCCAAAAATCTCAGCACCTACAAGCTCCTCTCCCTCTTCTTCCAAAAATCTCAGCACCTACAAGCTCCTCTCCCTCTTCTTCCAAAAATCTCAGCACCTACAAGCTCCTCTCCCTCTTCTTCCAAAAATCTCAGCACCTACAAGCTCCTCTCCCTCTTCTTCCAAAAATCTCAGCACCTACAAGCTCCTCTCCCTCTTCTTCCAAAAATCTCAGCACCTACAAGCTCCTCTCCCTCTTCTTCCAAAAATCTCAGCACCTACAAGCTCCTCTCCCTCTTCTTCCAAAAATCCCAACACCTTTCCTCAAGCTCTGTTCTCCAACTGCCCTAAACCCCATCCCTCTCTTCCTGAACAAAGAATTTTCTCATCACTCCCACCTCACCCAGAGCCCCCCATCCTGTCTCACCGCAAATTCCCAATCAAAGATTAATTCTTCATGACCCAGGCTTTCAAATTCCCTGTTTCCAGGCTTTCAAATTCCCAGTTTCCCTCTGGATCAGCCACAGCTGCTCAGCTCCTCTGCTTCTGGTTCCTGGAGCCACAGAAAAGCATTAAAAGAAACTGGGTCATGAAATACTGAGATCCCAAAAATGAAGTGACAGATCCCACTCTCAGAGTATCCCCGATCTCTCCCTGTCTTGGTCCTTTTCCTCTTGACCTTTTATTTCCTTTCTCTCCAGCTACAGGTGCTCTCAGATCCATGAACTCAATGCTTCTCCAACCCAGTGATATTCCACCTTCTCTCCAAAAAGCTGGAAAAAGAGAGAACCTGGCTATACTGGAGTTCACATCCTCCTCCTTCCAGAGGAAAGAGTAAAAAAGGCATTATTTTGTGACAGGACTGGTGGCTAAAGAGGAAAAAGTCCTAATGCTCCCAGCAGCTCTCCACTGAGATAAAATTCTCCTAAAAACAAATCCTAGCTCCCAAGCAAAAAAAAAAAGAAAATCAGCTGTAGGTGGTGAGCCGGGCTAATTACGTAAATCAGATTATTGCCAGAAATTCCGGGCTTGTTGTTTCCAGAAGTTGCAGAAATTGAACTGTCATATGAGAATGATTGCTCGGGCTGGGCCAGCACAATTAAACGAGGAGTCACATCCCTGGTGGGAAGAGCTGATTTGCTGGAAGGATGATAAACGGAGAGGCACGGAGACACGGCGTGCACCAACAAGCTTTGCAGGCTTCAAAGCAGGAGAGTGCAGCCTCAAAATCCAAAGCTCCCAGTTTACGACCTCAGTCTGGAGTTTATAATGGGTTTGGAGCAAAAACTGGCTGCCAGGTGTGGGAGCAGCCCTGGGTCACTGCTCCAGGAGCTCCCAAATGCACGCGCTGGTGCTTCTCTTTGAAAACGAGCAGCAGCAAAAAGGTTACAAAGCATTTCATTTAATAAATGATATCAGTCATTTGTATTCAAATATGGAAATAATAAAATGACAAGTAATTTCATGAAGTTGTATTATTATTATTATAAAATTTAATAAATTTTATATAAAATAAATTTAATTCATTAATAAATTAGTTTAATAAAAATCCGAAAATCCTGAGCTGGAGATATTCTGCTCTTTACCATTACGTGCCTTAGGAATCAGTTTTCAGGATAAATTTTGTAGTAGATTATTTTTTAAATAATATATTTATGTTTCAATGAGTTTAAAGAGTTTTGGCCCCTTTTTTCTCTCCATGTTCTTTATGCTGCAACTCCATAATATTCCTAAGTTTTGCAAGGCTGATGCTTTTCTTAAAGGCCCGTTTCTCTCGTGGGCACCTGAAGACACTATTTATTTTATTTTTTTTTCAGCTTTTAAATCTAGATAGATTTAAAAATCTAGACAGATATAAAAAAGAAAATCTAGACAGATATAAAATAAAGAATCACGTAAATTAGGCCTCAAAGTGAATCCACAAACTCCAAGCTGGAAATGAGTGACAACTTTGGAACTGAACATTTTTGAAGGCCGATCGTGAAGTGCCAAATGTTTGGGTTGGGCAGAACACAACAACTTTTAAAAAGCGTGGATGGATAAAAACTGTCAAAATACATTTTCTCCTTAGGTGTCCCATTCATCGAATGCACTNGGTGCTTCGTTTTTAAAACGAGCAGCAGCAAAAAGGTTATGAAGCATTTCACTTAATAAATGATATCAGTCATTTGTATTCAAATATGGAAATAATTGAATAAAATGGCACAAGTAATTTCATGAAGTTATATTAATAATACAATAAAATTTAGTAAATTTTATATAAAATAAACTTAATTCATTAATAAATTAAATTTAATGAAAATCCAAAAATCCTGAGCTGGAGATATTCTGCTCTTTACCATTACGTGCCTTAGGAATCAGTTTTCAGGATAAATTTTGTAGTAGATTATTTTTTAAATAATATATTTATGTTTCAATGAGTTTAAAGAGTTTTGGCCCCTTTTTTCTCTCCATGTTCTTTATGCTGCAACTCCATAATATTCCTAAGTTTTGCAAGGCTGATGCTTTTCTTAAAGGCCCGTTTCTCTCGTGGGCACCTGAAGACACTATTTATTTTATTTTTTTTTCAGCTTTTAAATCTAGATAGATTTAAAAATCTAGACAGATATAAAAAAAAATAAATCTAGACAGATATAAAATAAAGAATCACGTAAATTAGGCCTCAAAGTGAATCCACAAGCTCCAAACTGGAAATGAGTGACAACTTTGGAACTGAACATTTTTGAAGGCCGATCGTGAAGTGCCAAATGTTTGGGTTGGGCAGAACACAACAACTTTTAAAAAGCGTGGATGGATAAAAACTGTCAAAATACATTTTCTCCTTAGGTGTCCCATTCATCGAATGCACTCAGCCATGCAGGGATCTGCTGTCTCAGAACAAATTCACCTTTCTTGATGATCAGCTATCAGCTACCTTGAGCTTTCCCTGAAATCAGATATTGAGACGCCCGTAACGCAACGGAGGAAATAATTCTATTTTTTATTATCTATAAAGAGAAGAACGCACCTAAACTGAAGGCACGCGACCGGTATTTTTACTTTCAAAAAGCCGAATTTTCTACCATTTAATATGGACAACGGAGCAGAAATATTGCGTGAGCAGAACTTCTGTCTGCAAGGAGCCTCGCAAACACTGAGTGCGCTCGTTTTTCACCCGAGGCGAGATTCCACCTCTGTGGCAGCTGGAGAAATGCAGGCAGGAAAATGAGATTTCCCTGCAGGCACAGAAGCCAGCCAGATCCTGACTCTCCGAGGACCACGCCTTGCTTTTCATCCACTCTCGTAATTACAAATAAAAGAACTCCTGGGCTGGATATCCCGCTCAGGCAGAACCTGTCTGACCTGTTAACGCACTGACAATGGATTTAAAAAGCCACCAGCCAGCCAGGGGAGAAGCTTGATTATTAAACGAGCCCTGGTGGAACATCCACCTCCTTTCCCTCGCTCCAGACTGCTGCAAACTCCTCTCTTCAGCTTTATCGATGGATATAAATTCAGATTTTTCCAGGGATCACAGGGAAGGTTTGATCTGACAAGAAAGTGAAGCATTTCCCCTCTGCATGAGAGGGAAGCAGCCAATTCCTGCCTGTGCATCCTGATCTGCAAGCCCAGCACTGCAGCAACCAAAATGCTGCCACATTTGGGAAAAGCTGCTGGAGTTATTTTTGCCATTCCTGGATTCTTGTGACCCTTCCCACATCTCAGTGAGCACAATCTGCTTCCTAACTTCAGCTAAAAAACCCCACAGCCCGACTTTGGCCTCAGGAATACGTCCTCTCACAGTTTCTCTGGTCCAATATAAGAATGAGGGCTGCACGTCCACGAAGCTCACAATAATTAGAATTAATTACTGCTCGTGGCAATGAGCCCTGGCAAGGCAGCAGCCTCAGGAAGAAAATCTGCAGCGCAGATGATCCCGAGATCAAAGTTCACCTCCCAGGCTTATCAGCAGCAGGATGCAGCTACAAAGGGAAGCTCACCGTCAGCTCTATCAGATATCCCAACAGATTCTCCCTGTGCACACACCGCTTCCACAGGGAACACCAAAAGAACACAAACCAGGTGCCTGATGATTTTCCTGAACAAATAATCCTCCCAGCTCAAAAGCCAGTAAGTCCTTTATTATTTTGTCGGGCTGCAGCAGCTTTGCCACAGGTAAATTCGTGTCACTGATAACATAAAACTGGAGATCAGCTGTGCTGCCAGTGTATAACAGCGCTCACACATCACCCCTGGCAAAGCTTCTGCCCGAATTTTTACTTTTATTGAACTTTATGCTACAAAGAAATCCCATCTCTGGTGAGCTGTGTGCTATCTCAGCACTGTGTTTTCCTCTGAACACAAATGTGGGCATGCAGAACATGGATTTTTAAAGCTTAACTTTAACCCAACAGCCTGGCAGTGACACTCTGCTCCCGCTGCAGTCACTATTCTCAAATAATCCTACTTTACTGATAGGCAACAGATTGATTTTTATACCCCACTTTCTCCTCAGGTTCCCCACGTTCTGAACAAGCACAGAACCCTCAGAGCTCTGTCAGCCTCAAGCTGCTGGTAAAATGTGCTGAAGCTTCTCTCCAGCCACACCAACACCAGAGACAACCATCACACCACGGAATACTTCCGCTGTTTCTACTCAGCTAATTTAGGCTTTATTTTATACTCCCAGACAGGCCAAGCAGCTCAGCTTAAAGCCTGCTCGATTTAGGTTTCCTTTGCTTGCTGGAAGATTGAATTTGTGTCAGGAATGTCTGTGCAGCGAAGACAATCCCAAAGAAACCAATTAGCTGCAGCAGGATTCAGCATCAGGAGTGATATCTGAGCACTGCCAGAGGTTATCAAATACCCAACAGCTTGCAAAGTCTCCCATAAAAAAAACCAAAACTATAAAAAATGGATATAAGTGGGTTTGCTGTGTTGCATAACAAAGGTTCAAAATAAATCCTGCACCTTTGGGTGCCCGTGGCAGAATTGAGCAACGCTGTTCAGGATAAGCTCAGCACAGCAGTGACTGCAGACAAACAGGTCCCAGTGCAGGGTGGCAGCAGGTGACAGAGGGGCCTCCCAAAAACGCAGTCAGCACGCACAAATCCTAACAGAAACATCGAGTTCTTGTCTTCACACGCTCACACGTCGCCTCTAATATTCCAATTATAAAGTTCCACACACTCACATCTCCTCTAATATTCCAATTATAAAGTTCCACACACTCACGTGTCGCCTCTAACATTCCACTTACAAAGTTCCACACACTCACATCTCCTCTAACATTCCACTTACAAAGTTCCACACACTCACATCTCCTCTAATATTCCAGTTATAAAGTTTCACACACTCACATCTCCTCTAATATTCCAGTTATAAAGTTCCACACACTCACATCTCCTCTAATATTCCAGTTATAAAGTTTCACACACTCACATCTCCTCTAATATTCCAGTTACAAAGTTTCACACACTCACATCTCCTCTAATATTCCAGTTACAAAGTTCCACACACTCACATCTCCTCTAATATTCCAATTATAAAGTTCCACACACTCATGTGTCTCCTCTAATATTCCAGTTATAAAGTTCCACACACTCACATCTCCTCTAATATTCCAGTTATAAAGTTTCACACACTCACATCTCCTCTAATATTCCAGTTATAAAGTTTCACACACTCACATGTCTCCTCTAATATTCCAGTTATAAAGTTTCACACACTCATGTGTCTCCTCTAATATTCCAGTTAGAAAGTTCATTCCTGGTCTGATCTGACTGAACTGCAGCAAGCCCTCTGAAGAGTGGAATCAATTAAAATGGTTTATATTGACACAGCGTGCGTTAATCAATTCAGTGAACTCACCAAACTGATGCTGCTGTGTCATGATAACTTCACAAAGTTGGTTTCCTGTATTGGTTTCTGAGTAAAATTGAAAATACACAGCCTGTATCTGGGAGAGTGCGTATTGATGACACAGCAATCCAAAGAGGAAAGGAAAACAAGGAGTTTGTAAAAATATATTTGCAATCTGTCACGTCAGAATGAAAAAAAACCCTGTCCCAGCCAAACCCAGGACAGAATCCAATCTGAGAAATAAATAAAAGGTCTCCCCCAAAACTCTTCTTTAGTACTTTACACCTGGTAATTGAAATTACTGGAGTGCTCCTAGAACCTGCTGCTGTCACTAACTGAAATTGTGAGGGGAGGCTGGAACAGAGCAGTGCTGGCCAGGAGGGAACAGCCACGAGCAGTGGTAAAAATCTACGTTTTTCTATTGTCAGCCTTCCTCCCATTCCTAATTAATATTTGAGTACGACTGCGAGCAGAAAGTGGCATTAATGGGATTTTATTAGGGTCAGTGGAACAGCTCCTAATGCCACTGTGCCCTATTTCTGAGGAGCAAAAAGAAAAATAAATTTAGGATAGAGCTGCCAGATGATCAGACGACACATGCATGCAAACCTGAACAGATGACCGTAAAAAAGAGTGCAGTGGAGCACATCAGAGTGCAGGAAGATGATAATATTCAACTTTTTATTACATGACACTGCAGTTGTCACATGGGTTTGTCAGGTTGCCTTTGCTCCACATGTAGATGGATAAATTTAACTGTGAAATCCTGCAAAAACCAAACCCTTAGAACTCCAGAGATTGTGTTTTAAGGCGTTCAGAACCCCAGCACATCCTAACTGCTCCCAAAATCTCTGTTCGGCCATGGAATCACCCTTCCAAACACGCCCTGCCACATCAGAGTGCAGGAAGATGATAATATTCAAGTTTTTATTACATGACACTGCAGCTGTCACATGGGTTTGCCGGGTTGCCTTTGCTCCACCTGTAGATGGATAAATTTAACTGTGAAATCCTGCAAAAACCAAACCCTTAGAACTCCAGAGATTGTGTTTTAAGCCATTAGAACCCCAGCACATCCTAACTGCTCCCAAAATCTGTGTTCTGCCGTGGAATCACCCTTCCAAACACGCCCTGCCACATCAGAGTGCAGGAAGATGATAATATTTAAGTTTTTATTACATGACACTGCAGTTGTCACATGGGTTTGTCAGGTTGCCTTTGCTCCACATGTAGATGGATAAATTTAACTGTGAAATCCTGCAAAAACCAACCCCTTAGAACTCCAGAGATTGTGTTTTAAGCCATTAGAACCCCAGCACGTCCTAACTGCTCCCAAATCTGTGTTCTGCCATGGAATGACCCTTTCAGACACGCTCTGCCACATCAGAGTGTATGAACATGATAATATTTAAGTTTTTATTACATGACACTGCAGTTGTCACATGGGTTTGTCAGGTTGCCTTTGCTCCACATGTAGATGGATAAATTTAACTGTGAAATCCTGCAAAAACCAACCAAATATATTCTGGAAAAAAAATATCTATATTCTGGAAAAAATATTCCAAAATTCTCCCACAGACAGATCCTTGCACAGTAAGATCACAGATTGCAACCCTGCTCAACCTGAACATATTGGAATTCCAGAGCACTATTGGAAAACCATTATACTGCCTGCTGATGAGGTAAATCTAAGGCTAAAAACAACTGAAAGAGGTCCTTAATAGACCTCATATTTTGGAGGCGAGTTCAAATGGGAAACTAGAAGTTCTGCACGTTTATAAAATCCAATATTACTCCAGGTCAGGCAAAGCAGGAGGTGCATGAAGATCCAGAAAGTGGGAAGAGGGACAGATGGAGCAGGGATGAGCTGGGCACTCTCCTGGCAGCAGCCAGATCCATCCAGCTCCCAGGAAAGCAAATAAAGGCAGGAGATTTGCAGTAGTGAACTTCCAGTTGTAACACACAGATGTTTTCACACAAACCAAACAGACAACGTGGGCATGACCCAGAAAATAAAAGCAGTTACTGCTCCTGGCACAGCTCCAGCAAAAGCCAGTGCTTGGACTGAAATTGTTCCCTTTGAAACAAGAAAACACACAAAGGGCCCTTTCTGCCCGACTGTTTAGAATTTCTCTGCCTTGCAGAGCAATAAATGTGTACCTAAAGCAAATTTATTGCAGTGCTATGAAATTATTCTCACCAACAACCCCATTGCAAGGGATGCACAGAAATACTCCTGTGGTGTTTTGGGGCACCTTTCAATCAACGTGTCATTAAGCTTAAAATCAGAACAGAAAATGGAAAAAAAAAATCAGAGGAGAGTAATAAATCACTCTTCAGCTTGCTAAATAAGAAGCATTTCTCCTTTTAAGCCTGTGGATGACAGAATTTCTGTAGTGACATTGTTGAGAGCTGCCCTGCAGATTTGTAGCCAGAATTCTGCTTTCACAAGGAAATGATTTTTCAGTCAGCAGCAAAAGAGGGGGAAAAAATAGAAGCAAGTAATTTGGGTGTTTGCTTCTTAGGGAAAATTAAGTTCTCTTCAGGCTGAAGCAAAGCACTGCTGCTTTTATTTCTTCTTGAACAACAGAAGGAAAGGCAGAAGTTAGTTAAGCAGAGTGTTAATTGACTGTATCCTCTCTGTTTCACCAGCCATTCCATCAGGACACTCACCTTGGGTTGGAAAATCCACGCTCAGATCCCTCCTCCTCCAGGTCAGAATTTGACTGGCATACCATAAATAAAGCCCGGGTTCCCAGCCAGGGAAAAAAGCAAATTCCAAACAGATGCTCATTAACGAAGAACTTGCATGCTGCTCTTTACAGCAGAACTGTAAAAATCCTGTGATCATTGCCCTAAAGAGTGTGTGACTGAACAAGGAGTGAAGGCTGCACAGGACCACCTCAATTTTAAGGCAATTTTAACTTCTTTTAAAAGAATTGGGTTTACAATGTTGAGCCTGGTTTAAGGCAGTGTTAGAGGCAACAAGGAAGTTTTAAAGTGCTCGATTCCAACCCTTCCAGACACTTGATAAAGTGCTGAAATAAGCACCTACAGGAACAAGTACATAAAATCTTTCAGCAATGCTTCGGATTTGGCATATTTACTACTTTCTCTACTTTTTTTTTTTTTTAACTCCTTTCCTCTCACCAGTTCTGCCTCGCTGCTTTTTCACGTGTGGCACTGGCATTTCCAAGAATGTCCTGGGTGTTCTCTGTGCTCTGAAAGGACATCCTGGAAAACACCCTGCAGTACTTGTCATTAATAAAGAGCTTTTTTTTTGCTTTCTAAAACCAAATTAAACACACCAAATCACATGAACCTCAGGAAGAACGACCAAATTTCCACAATCTCCAACTTCCAGCTGGAAAACCCTGTCCTCCATCTCTGCAGTCTCCATCCCCACCAGAAAACCCCACAGACAAAAGCTGATCAGGGAATAATTTCCCTGCACTGCTGGGGAATTCAGGCTGTGACAAACACGAGTTCTGCTCAAACAGACAGACAAATAAAACCCGAGCCCAGCATCTGAGAAATGACAATCATTCAGGTTCCATGTGGGATGTGCCATCACCCTCAGCAGCCTGGTGTTCAGCCAGCTGTGATTTTCACAGCACTGCTGGGTATCTGATGACAAATTCCACCCCCTCCACTTGCCAGACAGCATTTAAAGAGATAATATTTCAGCAAACACCATTTATTAGGGGAGAGGGAATGCCACCAGCCCCTATATTTTATAACCAAATTAGCAAAATTGTTCTTCTTTCTCAGGAAGAAAAGCCACAATCGTGTGGCTGCCCCTGCTCAGGAGCTCCGGGCAGGAACATCTGGGATGTTTGAAGGATGCTACGAAGTGTTTAATTTGCAAAAATTCATTAATTCATTGCAAAGGAACACGCAGGCCCTTTGTCCCTGCAGGAATTTCCATCCCTCCACGGGGTCTGCTAATGGGGTTCCCCTGCCACCAAAACACATCGAGGCGCCAGGCAGACAATTGCCCCATTTTCCAGCCTATTTAACAAGCTGAAAACATCCTTTTATTTTCTTGCTACAATAAACTGGGAGGAAAAAAAAACAAAAAAGAAAAAAAAAGTGAAACTTTCTGGGGGTAAGAATAATTCATTGGTTTTTTTTAAAAGGAAACAAGCCAAGCAAGCGGTTGTCCTATGTAGCACTCCTGCTTCCAAGAAAATCCCAAAATTAATGGGATGGCCCTGACAGCACTCACAGGAAGCTGCTCTGGGAGATCCTGAGCGATGCAAACAGCTAAAGGTTTTGGAAAGACAAAAAGCACGAGGTCAGGAGTTCAGCCATTCAGATATTTTACTAAAAAACAGGTTTACTGATATTTAAAGCAGAGGAGATATTCTTATTTTCTGTGGGGCTCAGCAATTGAAAAGCACAACGCTCTGCATGTTATTACTCAGAGTTTGATTATTCCAAGCTTTTGGTCTTCATACAACATCAGATGATTCAGGCTGCATCTCAAGGATTGAACCACTTATGGTTTTCCATCACATTATTCCTAAGCTGAAACACCACATTTCCACACTTTCCCCCCTTCCATTAAAAAAAAAAAAAGGATTATTTATGTCACAAATTCCACTCCAAAACTAACAGGACTCCCTCCACCATCGATCAAACATTACTTAAATGAATAAGTGATAAATGCACTTTTAACACCTCTCATGGCTGTTAAGGGATTACAAATGTAGATTTTTGCTGACACCGTTCCTTGGAAATCAGAGCTTTTCCTTCAGGAAACTTCAGTTTCTCTTTTGCTGGACAGCACAGATAAGCTCTGACCACAAGCACATAAAACTATTCAGTTACTTAATTACAGATTAATTTCCACAATTAAAAGATCCAGGGTATTAAAGGGAGTTGCAGAACACCACCCTAATTTTTAAGACCAACTTTTTGTGTGTATCAAATCTCTGCCTCTTTTCTGAACCAACCTGGCAAAAAAGACAATCTAATCGATATTTTAATTAGCCATGAAAGGAGAAACAAACATCCACGTGGTGATTCCATCTATATTCAGGTGAGAAATTATCCTGGAGAATTTCTCACCCTCCCTTCAACCAAAGTCCTGAGGAAGTTGTCAAGCTCTAAATGAAACTTTGTGCTGGGCTGGTTAATAAGAGACACCCAAGAGCTGACAAACCCTGATTAAAACCCCCCAAACTCTGAAAGCACTGAAAACCAAAACAAATTTAAAAATACCGCCGTATTTATTTACAAAATGCAAAATAAAAATCTGAATTCAAGTGGTTTGCAGGACTGCAGCAAGTATCGTCACATAAAACAAAAAACTTCATCACTGGAGGAGTCCTGGAAGTCACAGGAAGGAAGATTTTTAGCAGAAGCTTCATATCCAACCTCTTCATTTAAGGTACATTTTTATCTAGGTTAAATTGGGGAAAACCAAGGCAGGCATTTTGTCAGGCTCTGTAATGACTCCCAGGCAAAGGAACAGAACCCAGCACTCTCCAAAGCAAGGAATTTTGAAGGACACAACCATATTTTAGATATCTAAACATGCTCCAGGATGCCCTTATTTAACCAATTTGATTCCCTTTGCCCCTGAAGTAAAAGCTCCATGGATGAGCAGCAATACTAAAAACTCTTAATTAAAAATCCAAGACTTTTTCCATTAATTTATTTCCTTGTTACAAGATTTGCTATTTTGGACCTACGTGTGCAAATGAAAATACAAAGGGCAAGTCACACAGTAAGATTATGTTCTACTGGAAATTTTTCATTGTTTCCAGTAATATTTCGTGTAGGATATTTCTTGTCCTTACACCACAATTCCTCCCAGTTCTACTCGGAATGGGGCGAAGTCGTGAACAGAAAATAAACAAGGACTGTGACATGAAACTCTTTAATTTCTGTGCAAAAATGCTGCCCTGCTCCCCATTTTTCTGAAGCAGATAAATCTCTAGAAAAAAAGGAGAACAAACAAACAGAAAACCCCCAAGCACACAACCAAACCAATGCTGGAAAAACCTCACAATCCTCCAAAAACCAAACTTCTCATGATCCTTAAGACTTTCTTCGTACCAGCTGCATTCACAGAGCAAATTCCATCCAATTCCTCACTTTTGGTCCCTCAAAGCACCTTCAGGATCCGAGGTGTTTTCAGAGCTGGTGTAACTGTTCCCACAGGAGGATGGAAGCTCTTTAAAGTTCTGCAAACACTGATGTTAAATTCTGCCTCAGGCTTGCAGCCCGTAATTTGCCATAAATTTACACAACAAACAGTAGCAGTGTGGGTGGAAAGTCCTGGTGCTGCTGGAAATATTTCATCATTAGTATCTTCAACACGAATAACAGCACTCCAGCCTAACTCTGCTGTAAATACTGCTTGGTTTTTATTTCAAACAATCTTTACAGAGCCATCGTCTTCTTCAACGGCGCTGAAAAATAATCAATTCTCCTCAACTCCGCCTTGAAGCAGGATCTTTTTTTGGGCTCAGCTATGCAAAACAAATAACCATTGCAGATTTATTCACGAGGAGGTGGCAGCCAGCACAAAATTCACGCTCCTAATGAACTCCTGATACCAGTGAGGACCAGTAAAAACTGATGGGTGGCTCTTGTCTACACGAGGATTTTATTACAAAGCGGATTAGGGCAGGGGTTTTAAAGCACAATAATTCTTCTGTACTAGAAATATCAACTGTACAGCCTGGCTTAATTATTTGAAGTGGATTAAACGAAGCCACATAAAAGCAACTGCTGCCAAACAAGAACAGTGTTCACAGGCAAGGAGTGTGGAACTGCAGCTCCAGGCTTCCCTGCATGCATGGGACTGATGGCACATGTGCAAGGAGCATGGCTGCAGCAAAGATAATTCTTTATTTTTTAATTCAGCTCTGTACCAGTTTTGCAAAACAGAAAGCCAGCCTCAACAGGTGTGGATTCGGTTCGAGGCATTAAAATACAGTTTTTACCCAGGGCTTGGTGGTGCCATTTAAGAGCTGTTCCCAAACCTTTCATTTCCCTCTGGAAGTGTATTTTCTCCTGCTTGCCCACAGCAGACTTTTCACTATATTACTCTGAGAGAGTGAGAAAATACATGGTTTTTCTTGTTCTTTCCCATATTTTTAAACTGGGCTTACATATTGGAGGAAACTGTGAATAAAGTGTTCCTATAAATCCACACAAAGTGCTCACAACACAATCTGCAAGCACAAATCCTGATCAGTGTTCTCTCAACAGCAAGATTCTGCTTTTAAAATTCTGTTTAGAACTGAGAGACCGGTTCCCAAACCCCTTCTACCAGATAAACACAAAATGATAATCCTCCCCACTGCTGGAATACTTGCTTAAACCCTACCAGCTTCCCCTGTGCTCTTCCAAAAGCTGCCAGATTGAAGCCTGAGCAGATGAGAAATCAGAACGAGCCCAGGAAGAAAAGTGCAGGGAAAGGAGAGAAACCAGTGTCAAGCAGCTCACTGGAAACTGCAAAAATCAAGTTTGCAATACCCCACATTCTCTAAGGTTTAGGGCCGTGATAACAGTAAAACACCAGCACAGATGCACATCACAGAGATGGTTACTTCTTCTAAATCCCATTTCTGGAGCCCCGGAAAGATCCCAGCAGAACCTTACAGATGAAATAGCTGCACGTTACCTATAGCTCCTCATCAAGGTAAATAGATTTTTTTATGGCCTTTCCTCCACTAGTGACAAGTCAGAAATTAGTGACAAGCCTTCAACAAGTCTGGCTAATAATGACATCGTTGCCTGTCTTCTTTTGTTCAGCCTCGTTTTGATTTTTTAAGCACAGATCCACCATAAACTTAAATAACTGCTTGTATCTCTGTGGGAAGAGTTAAAACCCAAAACTGCAGAAGCCATTTCTGCTCCATAATTAATCCTTCCCGTGGCACAGCAGTTAAACAAATGTGCTTCATAAATTTTCATTGCTAACAAGTGCAGGATGATTGAAGCTGGGAGCTGTTGAAATACAGTTTATGGTTCCTGAGCTAAACCAGAGATGAGACAGAGAGCAGCACCCAGGGTTCAATTATCACTGACCAAGGAACATCCTGCCCAGTATGGAAACTGGGAGGATCAACTGGGAGCCACCCACCAGTGCTGGGCATCCCTCACTGGGTCTGTCCTGCCTTTTATTCCTCTCTCTCTCTTTTCCTTTCCTCTTCTCATTACCATAATTACAGCATTTTATTTCAATAATTAAACTGCTCTTCTCTCAACCCACAGGTTTTACTGTTTTTTCTGATTCTTCTCCCCATCCCAGCAGGGCTGGGGACATGAAAAGTGAGGAGCTGTGTGGCACTGGTTGCTGGCTGAGGTTAAACTCATTTCTTGAAGTGCTGCTAAGTTGAAAAGTATTTGTTTTAAACAGTTTGTGATTTGTATATACACTGAGACACTTCTGTGTTACCTGGCCCTGCAGAGTGCCCACAGAGATAAGAGGATCCTTCACATTTCAAAGCATTAAATTCAGAAATATTGGTAATATTCCTGCACTCCTGGTCACGAGTGGAACACGGGAAACTCTGCAGAATTCTGTTTTAGGCAAAGTGAGTGGAGATACAGAAACGCAGAACTGCCAGAACCTCACTGAAAGCTCAAGCATAACAGCTAAATTCAGGATTAAAACTAATTTCCAAACCAACTTCTTTTTCCCTAGAACGAGTTCAAGCATAACTGCTAAATTCAAGATTAAAACTAACTTCCAAACCAACTTCTTTTTCCCTAGAACGAGTTCAAGCATAACTGCTAAATTCAAGATTAAAACTAACTTCCAAACCAACTTCTTTTTCCCTAGAACGAGTTCAAGCATAACTGCTAAATTCAAGATTAAAACTAACTTCCAAACCAACTTCTTTTTCCCTAGAACGAGTTCAAGCATAACTGCTAAATTCAAGATTAAAACTAACTTCCAAACCAACTTCTTTTTCCCTAGAACGAGTTCAAGCATAACTGCTAAATTCAAGATTAAAACTAACTTCCAAACCAACTTCTTTTTCCCTAGAACGAGTTCAAGCATAACTGCTAAATTCAAGATTAAAACTAACTTCCAAACCAACTTCTTTTTCCCTAGAACGAGTTCAAGCATAACTGCTAAATTCAAGATTAAAACTAACTTCCAAACCAACTTCTTTTTCCCTAGAACGAGTTCAAGCATAACTGCTAAATTCAAGATTAAAACTAACTTCCAAACCAACTTCTTTTTCCCTAGAACGAGTTCAAGCATAACTGCTAAATTCAAGATTAAAACTAACTTCCAAACCAACTTCTTTTTCCCTAGAACGAGTTCAAGCATAACTGCTAAATTCAAGATTAAAACTAACTTCCAAACCAACTTCTTTTTCCCTAGAACGAGTTCAAGCATAACTGCTAAATTCAAGATTAAAACTAACTTCCAAACCAACTTCTTTTTCCCTAGAACGAGTTCAAGCATAACTGCTAAATTCAAGATTAAAACTAACTTCCAAACCAACTTCTTTTTCCCTAGAACGAGTTCAAGCATAACTGCTAAATTCAAGATTAAAACTAACTTCCAAACCAACTTCTTTTTCCCTAGAACGAGTTCAAGCATAACTGCTAAATTCAAGATTAAAACTAACTTCCAAACCAACTTCTTTTTCCCTAGAACGAGTTCAAGCATAACTGCTAAATTCAAGATTAAAACTAACTTCCAAACCAACTTCTTTTTCCCTAGAACGAGTTCAAGCATAACTGCTAAATTCAAGATTAAAACTAACTTCCAAACCAACTTCTTTTTCCCCAGAACGAGTTCAAGGATAACTGCTATATTCAAGACTAAAACTAACTTCCAAACCAGCTTCTTTTTCCCCAGAATGGAGCCCAAAAGCTGACACAGAAAGGCACAAGCTCAGGAACTGCTCTGCTCATTTCTTCCTCTCAGCAGCACTTTGGGGTGTGATACAACAGCAGGGCAAGCTGGAGACAGCACAAGTTAGAAGCTGCAGAGTGGCATAAATCTAATTAAGTCCAAGTGGTAAGACTAAAGGAATGTAAATTAGAACCAGATACTCATCAGCTCCCTCACATGCAAGTTGCACTGAATCAGACTTCCTCTGGATTCTCTAAATCCAACATTCCTACCCCGTGGAGCTCAAAATCAAACTATAGTTTTAGGCAATAGTTAACTGAAAAGAATGCATTTAAGCTCAAGAAAATTGAGGATACATACTCAAAATACACTTTTTTAAAATGCAGCCAAAAGAAATCCCCCCTCAGACCAAAATCACAGTTGGAATTATTTCCTCAAGGAGCTCCACTGCTGTTCATTTTATCAAAAATACCAATAACTGGGGCAAAGCAACCAAACCATCCCTGTGTACCTGACATCAAACCAAAACATCCCTGTTTGCACCACTGCAAACTTGGTACTGATCCAGCAGCAAAGGGAACATGCAAGAACAGCAATTCCAAAGCAGATTTACAGCACTAAACCAATCATTTCACTCCACATTCCAGGCAAATCATTTTCAAAAATATATACAGAACAAAGGGCCAAAAGAAGAAAAGCTGCATTCATCTTACAAGGTGATTTTATGCACAGAAGCTACTCACAAAAAGCAGTTTGAAATCCAAAATACCATTTTTCCTAGTCGGAAATCCAGAATACCATTTTTTTCTAGTCAGAAATCCAAACTACCATTTCTTTCTAGTCAGAAATCCAAACTACCATTTTTTTTCTAGTCAGAAATCCAGAATACCATTTTTTTCTAGTCAGAAATCCAAAATACCTTTTTTTTTCTAGTCAGAAATCCAAAATACCATTTTTTTTCTAGTCAGAAATCCAAAATACCATTTTTTTTCTAGTCAGAAATCCAAAATACCATATTTTTCTAGTCAGAAATCCCAAATACCTTTTTTTCTAGTCAGAAATCCAAAATACCATTTTTTTCTAGTCAGAAATCCAAACTACCATTTTTTTTCTAGTCAGAAATCCAGAATACCATTTTTTTCTAGTCAGAAATCCAAAATACCTTTTTTTTTCTAGTCAGAAATCCAAAATACCATTTTTTTTCTAGTCAGAAATCCAAAATACCATTTTTTTTCTAGTCAGAAATCCAAAATACCATTTTTTTCTAGTCAGAAATCCAAACTACCATTTTTTTTCTAGTCAGAAATCCAGAATACCATTTTTTTCTAGTCAGAAATCCAAACTACCTTTTTTTTTCTAGTCAGAAATCCAAACTACCCTTTTTTTTCTAGTCAGAAATCCAAAATACCATTTTTTTCTAGCCGGAAATCCAAAATACCATTTTTCTAGTCGGAAATCCAAAATACCATTTTTTACTAGTCAGAAATCCAAACTACCATTTTTTTTTCTAGTCAGAAATCCCAAATACCATTTTTTTCTAGCCAGAAATCCAGAATATCATTTTTTCTAGTCAGAAATCCAGAATATCATTTTTTCTAGTCAGAAATCCAGAATACCATTTTTTTCTAGTCAAAAATCCAAACTACCATTTTTTTTTCTAGTCAAAAATCCAAACTACCATTTTTTTTTCTAGTCAGAAATCCAAAATACCATTTTTCCCCTGAGGTTGATGCCCAAGGTGCTCAAACTGCTCAGAAAGCACCAAGGACATTCATCACTCAGCATGCAGGTAACAATCTGATCAGCAAAGTGGCAGAACTGAAAATATTATTTTGCCATTATTTAACCCATTTGAAACTCTTACCGTGAATGGTAAAAACCAAAAATATTACCCAAAAAATGGGCAACACGAGCCTCTGACTATTTCAAATCCTGTAATTCCCTTTTGCTGGCAGAGAAATGCAAACGAAGAGCTCCTTACTAATGGTAACAGGCACTCAGAATTTTTATGAACTGAAATCTTTGCAACCCTCAGGTGCCCAGCCAGTTGTGGGCTGTTAAATGAGATCTAAACAAAATTATCAGGGAGTCTGAGTGCTCAGCCTGGCCTTAGTCTGACAGCAGCTCCAGCACAACTTTTTGTCTGCTAACAATGCAAATGCAACTGGGAAAAGAGAGGCAACTGCGTTAAATTATTGAAAAATATGAATTAAATAAATTTTAAATTATGAATTAAATAAATTTTAGAATATAATTAAATAAATTTTAAAATAAATTCATATTTATATTATTCATGTTTTTATATATAGAGATATAAAAATTAATTAAAAAAAAAATCAGTCATTCTCTCATGCCCACTGACCAATTTAAATGCAAGGTGTGCTGGGTTTGCACCTGAGGAAAACAACCTCTGAAGGGATTTTTACACATCCACATGAGCCTGAAGAGAGTTTCCTCCACATCCTGGGCTCAGTAAAATGCCAAGCTGGATCAAAGCAGCCTCGGGGCTGAGCCACAGTGCAAACACAAAGCTTCTGGCTCCAGCCAGGCAGGGAACTCACGTTTCTCATCGTCAGCATGGACCAGAGATGCTGCTCTCGACAAAACATCCAAGGGAGTCTCCATTCCTCTCCAGATCCTGCAAAATTCAGAAGAGAGGTTTCAGAGAGTAAATTTAGCACTCAGAGCACACACACACACACCAGGTTTACAGGCAGAGGAATGCACAACAGCAAAAAGAATCAAAAATGCAATTTTCTGCTGTTCTTTTTATGTTATACCAGCACAGGAGTTGTTAAAATTGTCATTGCTGACAACGAGGAAACGCTGGGTTTGGGTGTTTCCCACCCAAACAGAGCAGAACACCAAATTCCCAAGTGCTGGAGCTGTCACACTGCTCACTCGTGGTGCAGCAAGGTTATTTACTACCTGTAGTAGTGGGTTTGCCTAATAAACATAAAAATCAAAGCAATATTGACACAAAATCCAAAGATATTGTCCCTGCAGGGCAGGCACAGCTGGCCTGGCTGCCTGCATGAGAATGGACTGCTCCAGATGCTCAGGATTCCATGAACCTCACCTCCACACTCTCTCCCATGCCCAAAGCAGAATCATCCAAATTTTATCCCTTTATTAATATTTTTTTACTAATAATCACTCAGTTGAACTCTGAGTGTGTGTATGTACAACCACACACAGAACTGTGGTTTTTTTCCAATCATAATCACACCTCAGCAGCTGTTTTTCCCTGGATTACCACACATGATTCCCACCCATGAAAAATCAATTCCCACCACATTAAAAATGTCTATTCCAGCTCTGCACCAAGCAACAAACTCCCATAAAACCAACGATTGCATTGCACTTCTCAAAGTTTCACACGAATGGCTTCCAAAAAGATGTTTCAGTATGAAATTCCAAAAATATGAAAGGGGAAGGAAGGAAGAGAATAAGATGTCATCAAAGATGTTTTTATTACAAGGCCAACAACTTATACATGTTTTCAAATAAAAAGGCAGCAGCACAGCCAGAACTGTTTAAAAAATGGAGAAAGAGAAAAAACACACAACAACGAAGTTTTGTTGAGGTTTTCCCACAAAAAACGTAGCAAAATTTTTTTCTTGTAAGAACTGTTTACTGTAACTTACTTTACAGTATGATCTTAAAAAAAGAAAAAAGGTAGTGGCAACTCCAGAAATCTCAAACACATGTCCAACATGTACACTGACTTAACAACAAGCACATGTTTGGGAAGCAATTTCCTTGACTTTGCCCTAAAACAATAAACCTCACTATCCTCACTCCCTCTTCCTAAATAAGTCAAAGATTTTAAGCTAATCAAAGAGTTTAAAGCCTAAGAGAAAGGATTTTAAAGCGTTTGTAAGTTGAAAAATATGTATTTTTAAGCTTAAAGCATTTATTTTTAAGTTTAAAGAATGAAATCCAGCAAGATTTCCTCAGAGTTATGCAAGAAGAGACAAAATTGAAATAACCAAGTGTACTGAGGATTCAAAGATGCTCCTCCCTCCCTGCCAGAATCAGCTTTTGCTCAAAAATATTTTAACTAAATTTATAAAGTCAATTCACTCTTTAATTTAAAGACGGTACCTGTGGGCAAGAGGTTTCATAAAACAAGATCTTAGCTTATTTCCCTAAGTTTGTCTTCATTAAATATTTATTCCTTTCACACCTGGCCACGTTCTCCTCCAAAGCAAAGCCAAGATTTGGAAGAGGGCGTTCCCTGAAAAGCCTTCAGCACCATTCCACTTGGATCCCTCAGACCCTGATGCTTCATTTCTTTCATATTTTTTGTTTTCCTGGAGTTTAAAATAGCAGACTGACCCTCTCACAGAAATTCCTCCAACAGAGTGAAAATTCAGCTGGAAAAATGATTTAAATTTGTCTGATCAAGGAACACAGCTACACCAGACTGAGATAACTCAGGATTCAGTGCTTTGTCCTAGAGTTCAAAGATGGTAATACAAATATTTTTTGGTCCACTCTTAAGGAAAAAAATCAACTGTTGATAAAGAAAAATGTAAGGGATAATAAAATGTCTTATAAAAAACAAATTGCCCTTTTTCTTTAAGCTTTCCAGTAACTTTCAAATAATGGGAGTAGCAGATGCCCAACCCCTTTCTGCAGCGTGCTCCCAGTAAGAGAATGAACTGGTGACAGAAACCCACACTGGGAGAAGGAAACAGGAACCAAGCGTTAATTCTGCTCAGGAAATTGGACACTTTAAAAACAACTTGACTAAAAGTGGCCTCAACAGAGCTTCTCAGCTTTGTGTGTGATTAAATTCAGATCACGAGAGAGCTGCTGGGGTGTTCATTCAAACCCTGCAAATCCCAGATATTCTGGGACTTTTTAAACAGGTAACAAAAATTACCTGTGAGGAGCTATACACTGCCAGGTCATTTTCCAAATGATGCCAAATATCCCTTTATCTCTAAATTAGACTAACAAGTCACTGACTGCAGTTCAGGAAAGAAGTGAAGGTTGCCCAGGAGAGTGGGAGAGGAGGGATCCTCTCTTAGTTCCAAGTTTAAAGCCTTAATTTGATCAGGGCAAGGTCAGAAAAGGCTGCAGCTGGGCCAGGGCTGCCTGGAGAGGACAGCCCAGCCATCCTGGGGGAGCCACGTTTCACAAAGGAAAGGCCAAAAACACTTCCAAGAAACCTAAACATTTTAAAAGTTTAGAAAAAACAAACAAACAAAGAAAACCACAAACACACACAAAGAAAAAAACCCTGTTAATAAAGAAACTCCTGACCAAATCCTGCTGTTTCTCAGCGTGACACAAACCTGTCTGTGCAGAAAGCAACCTTGAATTTTTATGTGTCCCCACCAAAACCCAGCTTTCTGCAAGGGAAAGCAAGTGAGGAGTGAAACACAAGACACAGCTGGAATTCTGGTGGCTACATCTCATTTAAACACCGTGGAAACATTTCCCCAAGTATATCTCAGTTGTTACAAAGTCTTAACTGTTACATTCGAGGAGACACGAGCCAAAGGCACTTTTACAAGCGTTCAAGATATTTTTATCTACTGTAATTTCAAAGATTGGTTTAATATCTCACTCAGTGCTCTTATTTATCAGCTACTGCTCCCACTCAGCGCTGCCCTGTTCTGCCCTCTCACCTACACAGCAGCAAAGAAACATTCTGGAAAGCAGTAAAGACACAAAATGTGAAATCAGAGATGGCTGAAAGGCTGATCTAAGCACTGATCCACCTGTAAGTTTTTTTTGTGCAACACCTGAAGCCCATAATACCCATTAGTGTGAAGAAACAGCACTTTCTTTCCCCTCTCCTCTTTATTTTCCCTCTCCTCCTCACATTTTTGCAAGTTCCAGAAACACACAGAGCAGCCTCAGCTTTGCACATGCCTGCTAATGTCGTTTCTGAAGGCTACAGAGAAGTGAAAGCTTTCGAAAAGGAACATTTAAATATTTTCAGGGATTTATACAGCACCTCCCAAGCATCAGGAGGAGCATGCAGGGAAAAACCCTGAGGTTTCCTGTCTGAAATTCAGGCAGCAGAGCAACCAGCACCACTCACTCAGCCTGAACAGGGACAATTAGTTAATCCCACCAAAATTAATATTCACAGTGGGGGACGTCAGGAAAGACGTGAGATAAGGAGAAGAACTTCACATCTGATTTTTAAAAAAGGGGGGATGGCAAAGGGAGAGAAAGGAAAGAGAAACAAAGATGATGTTTGGGCAGTGATCCCACTGCAGAGTTAGGATGGGTCTAGGACAGACCTCAGCTCAAGTCAGATGCCAAAAACAAGGACAAAACCAGGTGATGAAAACAGAGACAAAACGAGAATTTTGACACGGTTTGGATATGAAATCCCAAAGAGAGGTCACAGGCAGGACGATGCCTGGGTTACAGCAGGACTGACAGAACAGCAGCACGGCCTCTGCAAAAATCACCAAAACCAGCCACTCCAACCTGCTGAGAAACATCCACACCCCGCCAGGGAGAGGAAGGCTGAACCTCCCAAAGGCGGCCAGGAAAACCTGGAACTTGAATTCCCTTCTGCAGAAATCACACAGATGAGGTTGGAGGCAGAAGAGGAGGATTAATAAGCAAAGCTCATTAATTACAACAATGAAAAAGCGATTTGTGAATAATAAGGCACTCGAGAAACCATCGAGACCAAGGTGTAGATAAACACAAGCACAGGGAAAACAAGATTAATGGAAAAGAGTGGTCAAAAGCAGCTCCAGGCCCAGAACTGCCCAAATTCATACCCAGAAATGCTAAGAGAGACGGACTCTGTCGATTTCAATGGAAGAGAAGGAAACTGAAGAGGAAATCCAGACACAACTGATCAGCACAATCAGTAAATCCACACAGGGAAGGGAGATAAAGCACAGGTTTGATGCAAAACAGGTGAACACAGTTTATTTTTTGTGATAGGAGAGAGCAAAGCATATTTGCCCCATGAATGAGAACAATGATAAGCACGTTGTAATCAATAATTTTCTCAAACAGTCACAGTGCATTTCAATTTCTTCAGCTGTGCTTGGACCAGAGCTTCTCCTTGTGGAGAGAAAAATCCTGTGTTGAGAAATGTTAAAATGTGAAATCTGTAAGTCCTCACTTTAGGTCACGATTACCAAGCAGTGCTGATCATCCCCTGCATTTGCAACTCAAAATCCTGAGAGTAAGTTCAGGCTATTTGGCTAAATACCACTTTTTAAAAAATGCATTTATCCCCTACTTTGGGGGTTTTTTTAAACCATGCTTGTTATGCATGTGGAAAATGTGTTTGAACAGGCAAATCTTCAAACAGAAACAACGATTTAACTCATCACACAGAAAATTATGAGCTTAAAGCAGAGCTTTGGTATTTCACCTTGTGCTTTTTGTTGTCTTGTTGCATAAATCCCCCTTAACAAGGCAACATTTTAAGAAGAAAGTCATTAGTAATTTCTGAAAGCCAACAAAGCTGAGAAATTTAAGGTTGTACCTACGAGATCACTCAGAGCATCCCATGTGTTACACAATCTGCTGCAAACACGTTATGAAACATTTAACCACAGCAAGGAGAACTGAACCAAAGCTCCCTTTCCCAACAGAAAACTTCCAGGTGTCTCTGGAAACAAACCAATGAACCCCTGCCACATGGAGATGCTGAGAAGGTTATCAAATCCTACCAAGAGTTAACAGGTCACATCCATTTCTTGCTTGTGAATCAAAGCAGATCTTCCAGCTGACCCCAGAAAGCCTCACAGCCTGATCCCAAATATCAAGATCATAACTGTGTATCGATAAGGAGAGACGCAGAGAATTTAAGCAAAAAACATTCCACGCCAGAAATCTCCTCACAGGTTCATATAAAGGCCTTAAAGTCTGGAGAAGAGCCTTAAAGAAGTTTATTATTAAGGCAGGAGAGGGATATTGCTGCCCAATTTCATACAGTTTTGGATCCAAGGGCTCTCAGCATCACTGCCTGCAAAGACTTTCACTCAGGTTTCACAACTTGCAGTTTGTTTCTGGTGTCCCAATGCTCTTTAAACAGCTCTCTGTTCCAAAGTCAGAGAAAATCTAATCAGAGAAATTACCCTGCAGGAGAAATCCTGGAACTCTTGATCAGCAAAGTCCTCTTTGGTGTAATTAAAAAAAATGGCCATTATTTCTTGCTCCTGATAATCCTGAAGCACCAACGCAGCAGAAGGGAAGTGAGCTGGCTCTATGGATTCTCCAAAGCCAGTGGAAATGAGTGTTAAATTCCCATTCATCCGCTCTCAGAAAGGGCTGCACTGGCATCAGCGTGGACAGCTTAGCTCAGGGAATTAATTAGCGCTGATCACATCTGGGGAACACACAGCCAGCGTGACAGCACGCCGCTAAAAGCTAAACAAAAAACCTACAACAGAGAACAGAACAGAGGAGACGCAGCGCCGAAAGCCTTCCGAGCGCGCCTGGGACTCGTCCTGGAAGGTTTCACCCCTGCTCCCGGGACGGCGCCGGGGATTTTCCCTGCGGGAAGAACGCGATGCGACCGCGGGCGGCGGGAGCGCCCGGGAGCTGGGGCCGGCGGAGCGGAGCCTTCCCGGGGCAGGGAGCGGGTCCTTCCCTCCCGGAGCGGAGCCTTCCCGGAGCTGGGGACGGGTCCTTCCCTCCCGGAGCGGAGCCTTCCCGGGGCTGGGGACGGGTCTCTCCCGGAGGGGGTCCCTCCTTCCCGGAGCGGGTCCGTCCCTCCCGGAGCCGAGCCTTCCCGGGGCAGGGAGCGGGTCCTTCCCGGAGCGGAGCCTTCCCGGAGCTGGGGACGGGTCCTTCCCTTCCAGAT
>VZTG01000082.1:86350-113082 GCA_013397845.1 Melanocharis versteri
TGATGGAATTCCGCGGCGAGCAGGTGGGGAGCGCCGCCCGCCCCCATTGGCCGGCGCGCCCGTGACGTCAGCGCGATTAGGGTAATGAGGAGTGACGTCACATCCTCGCAGGTAGGCCGCGCGCGGGCCCGGCCCCGCCCCCGGGGGCGGAGGGCCGCGGGTTCGAGTCCCGGGAGGGCCCGGAGCGATGCTGCTTCTCTCCCGCCCTGCTGTCGCCCCGAACCTTCTCCTCCCCCCGCGGGAAGAGCTGCAGGCCAACAACAAGGAGAAAGGCTCTGTGGAGAACGAAGCGCTGAGCTCCGAATGGAAGCACGCTGTCGCAGCAGCCGGCGGAGCGGCTCGGTGTCCCCGGCCGCACCGAAACACGCGCGGGGGCCGAGCAGCGAGTGTTCCAGAGCCTGCTGTCCCTGCCCCTGTCCCTGCCCCGGTCCCATCCCCGTCCTCCGCACCATCTGACTGCGGGAATCGCCGCAGCAGCTCCGGCGCTTTGTTTCCCGTTCGCGGCTCGCTCCGCAGCGGGGTTTCACAGCATCCCTTCCCTCTCCCGCTGCGGCTCACCGAGCCCGGGAGGAGCTGCCGGCAGCCCGAGCCGAGTGAGAGCAAAGCTGAGCCCTCGCGGGCACCAAACCCCTCCGCTGCCCCGCAGGGCAGCAGCTCCCCGGCACCGCTGCACGAAATCCGAATATTCGGATCCCCAGCGGCCAGAGCATCGCGTCCCTGGATCCCAGCTGTTCCCACCGTCCCGTCCGCTGGAAAAGGATCCCCCCGTTCTCGCCATCCCGCACCCCCGAACACCAGCACAGCCCATCAGCATTCCCAGGGCAGCGTTCCTTCCAAGGCTGACATTCCCAGCGTTTTAGGAGCAAGGCTTGCTAAAGCTTCGCCTGTTTTTAGCAGTGTTGTCGAATCGAACTGCCCGGCAGCTTGTGCGTCTGGAAGAGCCGCTTCCCAGAAGCCAAGGTTTCTCCAAGGCACAGGGAGGAACCTGGGAATGCTGTTCCCAGGCTTGCAGCAATGAATTCCCGAGCAGGAGAGGGTATGGGGAGTGCTGCGCTGGTTTTCTGGTGTCCACGCGGAACATCAGAGCCACCAAACAGCTCCCAGAACGGTGCGTTTCACCCTCCCAGGGATCTCAGGTGGCCTCGGGCGGCTCTGGGAGGGCATTGCGAAGGGAAAGAAAGGCACAATAAATCAGCCCGAGCCCCAGCAAGAGCCTTAGGGTTGCAGATTTGTGGTGGAACCCCAAAAAGAGCACAGGGCAGCAGAAACCGAGAGCGTCTCCGTGGAATTCTGCTCACGGCATTTCCCCTGCCCAGCTGCTCCTCCCTCAAGAAATGACAAGTACAGACAATAAACGCACAAATACAGAAAAGGCACCACAACCGCGTTTGCTCGAGGGAAAGCAGCACCAAGGCAAAGGTTTGTTTGAGGTGCTGAAAGCGGGATTTGTGCACGAAACGGTGCAGGGAACGCGGCTCGCACCCGGAGGAGGTGGGAACGGCCGGGGATGGAGCCGCACACCCTGCACTTGGATTCCCTGCAAGATCCACAGCCCGTGGAGGCTCCGTGCTGCCCAGTTCCCACTTAAAAGTCGATCAAAATCATGCTGACACCGAAGTATTTTTTCATATCCTTGCAAGGACAGGTCATGAGATCTCCGGGCCACCGAAAGCGGGCCAAAAGCGCATTCCAAACCTAAATTAAATCCAGATTTAGACTCCACACGCTCAGTGTATCTAACAGGAGCACTTCAGTTGATAAAAAAAATGCAATGCATTTTTAGTGTAGTGTCAGAACAACCACAAACATAATTTCATACATGCTGCAAAACCTTCATCTGTGACATCTATAATCGCATAATTTAAAAATTGATATTGTATTACTAGACTGCTGGAGATTATTTTCATTACCAGCAAGCAAGAAGAGGAGTTTGATGATCTAATATTTGGGGAAAAAAAGTAGTCAAAATAGTAATGTAGAACTTGTTTGAGAAAACAAGATACTGGACAAGAAAAATACCATGAAATATGGAAAACAAAACCACAGGCACCGAGAAAAGATCTGAACTAGACATTGGTACATATCACAAGAATTAATTGCTGCAGACTAATTACGAGACTTTTTAATATGTATCTTTGAGAGGGAAGTCTGCCACTCCTAACTGCTGGAGGAAAGAAGTGGGAAGGGTTTCTTTGTTTTACCAGACAGAGCTCCTGGGATGAGGAGGAGCTTGAGAAAGGAGAGGTCAAAACAGCTTTTGATCCTTCGGAGCTGCTGTTAGAGCTCCCGGCAGAAAGTTTGGAACAGGGTATTTATTAAACATTTAAGGAGCCTGAGGAGCATCAGCTGGCTTACATGAGTGACCCCGTGCATTCCCCTACAGACAGGCTTCCACTGCACTGAGGTGTCGACATCTGTAAAAACCAAAAAAAAAAATAAAATGAAGTGCAAGTTGTCAAACGTTGGAAATGCTGGAAAACAAATCTTAACACAGCATAAGAAACCCCTGTTGGAGCTGCTGAAATCACCACATGCCGCTCACCAGGCAAATTCACAGATTAGGAAAGCAAAGCCAGTCTTGGGTGATGAGCTGTATTTTGTTTTGCTCGGGTGTGAAAATTTGGTTCTCATTTAGCACGAACTTTGTAACCCAGTGCTGTCACAGGCTCTTTGCTGACTCGGATACCAGCAGAAATGCACTTTGCTGAAACTCAAAAACTCACCAAGACAGCTGAACTAAAACAAAAGCAGTGCTTCAGCACCCAGGTGAGGCACCCGAGGCATGGTGCAAACCCTGGGACAGACTGCAGCTGCCACTCCTGTTCCAAAAGCATATTAATCACCAAAAATTAATCACTTGTAATCACAGTGTGGCCAGTACAACAGAAGGTTTAATCCCTGCGTGAGGGAGCTGGGTTGTGACTGCCTCAGGACAAAGTTTTAAGACTTTTTTTTGAGGTTTTTTCAGCATAGAGGCAGGAAAGGACCTGAAACCAGAGGGGAAAACCCCATTTTCTAGCAAATTGCAGCTGCAGGGAGATCCCATGGCCCAGTCCTACAGACCCTGCTCAAATATTAATCCTGTAATTACTATTGAAATTTTCTGACATCTGTTCCACAACCAACCAAGACAACAAAGCATTTCCAATATAATAAGGGTTTCTTACTGCCATCTCATTTTGGTTTTCAAGCAGCAACAATACAGATTCTCCTTTTGCAGCAGCCAGGAATGCCTGAAGTTCCCCAGAGCCTGAAGGGAAGCCCAGTGTGAACCAAACTCTGCACAAAGATGATGAAGTTGGTGCCAAAAGCAAACACTTTTTTCAAAGCTATCCCAATGATTTGTCCCAGGTCTAATAAAGCATGGCAGTGCTTTGCCACCTCTGTCAGTGCAATTACAGTGCACGCTTCCATCTACCCACACCTTCTTTAATAGAACAGGTTAATTTTACACCAAATGACAGCAGCTTTTAAAATCAACCTCAGAGCACGTCTTATCACACACAAATCACGTGGAGAAGCAAACATCTCTTCAGCAATGTTAACACTCCTAAACTGAATCTCAAACTCTTCCTTGCAAAAACCCACGTTCAGCTGCACTGCAGCTCAAAGCTGCCTCATATAACAACACACCCAAAATTCAAAAGACGTAAGATTTAAATTTTTTTTGAAGGTAGTTTATTATTTCATTCCACCACAATGTGGTAAATTGCAGTAATTCCAGCCAGACAAGTTGATCCAAACTGTAAGTTGATGGAGATGGTTATTTATTACCTGCTTCAAGACAAAGCTTGTCCTCTTCATAATTGGCTGCCCCATCATCCCAGGGAAGATGAAAAGAGACAGAATAATTTCAGCTGGAGCTGGGTCAGAACAGCAGCATCATCTTCAAGCAAACAATGAGATATTTTCAGACTCAGAACCATGAACACCACTAACTCTGCTCTTTCAGAACATTTAACCACAGGTACTTTTTGCTGGCTTTGTTTTAGAAAAGATTTTACCCCATGGAGGTTCTCATAAGATGAAGACAGACAAGATAGCTGAAAAAAAAATTAAACACAAAAGGAGGGTCAGATTAACAAATCAAAAGCAACCCTTGGCCACAACCCACTGGCTTCAATTTGTTAAAGTTTTGTTAAACACTGAGAAAAAGACCACAAATGGTTCACAGCAAAACTCCAAATGGCAAATTCAGTGTAAAGGAGAGGTCAGTACAGTCAGTGATCCACAGCTGAAGGTGAATATTCAGAGTAACCTCTTTACTATGCACTTTTTTCTTAGGCAGTAAACATCCAGATAACAGATTTAACTCTCTATTTGATTTGTATCCTATCTCTCACACAGGACCAGATGAACTTTAGTCCAAGTGGAACAGGTTGCAGCTCAAGATGGGATGCAAAATTATTTTCAGACTTTCCACATGACTTCATGGTAAGCTACACAATTTACATACATCTGCAGGCTGGAGGAAAAGGTTCTTCAGTCACCATAATTTCTTGTAAACCAAAGGCACCAGCAGCAGGTCACTGGACAGAAGGAACTGGGCACCAAAAGAATGTCTAAATCCCTTTGGAATATCCATCCATCAGCTCAAGGATGTGTCAGGGAATCCCTCTGGAAGAACCAAGCTCAGTCCCATTTGCTGGATGCCAACACCCACCCTGACTTTCACACTGTTCCTGTGGTCCAGCTTGGTAGTTCTTACAGCCTGATCCTGCCAATGACTGAGGGCTGAGAACTCTTCCTGACCAGGGGTTTCCAGACTGAGGTCAGTTATCTCAGCAGGACAGGTGCACTCTCTCCTCAGCTTTCCAGGTGTGTCTTTTCCAGGGTTTTTTCCAAATGGTTCATGGGAGGAGAGGGAACGGCCTCAGGCTGGGCCAGGGGAGGCTCAGGTTGGACAGCAGCAGGAATTTCCCCATGGAAAGGGTGCTCAGGCCTTGGAAAGAGCTGCCCAGGGAGGTTTGGAGTGCCCATCCCTGGAGGTGTCCAGGGAATTCCTGGAGGTGGCACTCAGGGCTCTGGGCTGGGGACAAGGTGGGCATCGGGCCCAGCCTGGACTCGATGGGCTGGGAGGGCTTTTCCCACCTAAATTATCCTGTGATTCTCTAACACCAATTTTCAATGCTCCACTGGAAAGGGAATCCTGCTAAAACCAGTCACACATCAACTGGACAAACAACAGAGGAGATGTTCTTTAAACAACAATAACATAAAGCAAAATAAACCAGACCTTTACTTTAAAAGCAGCTGTGCAGGTACAACCCTTAAATATAATCCACTTTAGAATGCTGTAAGGATTTAAAGTGCAGTGATGGATTTCATCATCTCCTGTTGTCTGCAGGGAACTCACCTTCCAACTGCCAAAGTGCTGCTGACTCAGTCTCCTCCTTGGCAGGAGTCTCATGCAGGGACAGGGTGAACAGGGCTGTGCAGAATGAGCACAACCTCCCCAGACTCGGGAGGCAACGAGGGGAAAGAAACAGAGGAGAATTAAAAAAAAAATAGAGATTGTCTAGAATTTCTTGTGCAAAGAATTCGGTTTTTAAAAGCTTTGCCCCAGGCTGTAAAGCCAAAGCACTGTGACAGCATCGTGAGGCAGACATTGGGAGCTGCTCTGTGTCAGCCCTTCTTGAAGCATCCAAGGAAGGGAAAAACTTCTTGGCTCTCACGGCTGTACAGGGAGTGAGCCAAAAATCTCACCACTGCTGAGAGCAGGACAACTTGAGGACGGCAATCCTTTTTAAAGGAAAAAACCAAAACCACAAACAAAACCAAAAAAACCTCGCACTGAACGCTCCTCTCTCGTGGTTCACTGTGAATTTTGAAATAGGAGGTTTGGAGAAGCTTTGGCAGGAGGCAGAGATAAAGCAAATAATCACTGTGTGGGAACACGAGCTTTCAAATTTACCAAGTGCACCACGGAGCTAAACAGATCCCATGTAGAGAAGTAATACAAATTAATTCAATAATGAGATGTTTTGCTATTTACTTGGCTTATTTCATTGAGTAGGGGAGGTATCTTAAACATCAGGTTCAAGGCTTTTAAAGAAGGTCTCACAGTACAGCAACGGGAAGGAACCAAAACACAGAGTGTTCTGATCAGTTTTTGCTTTTAAAGACAGCTCCTTGTGGCTGCAAACTCCTCAAAACCAAATTTTATTCAGATTTAAAACCAGGAAGAAGCCTTTATACCCACTACACTTGCACAGATTTTCAGTCAGATCAGTGTTGTCTTTGCAGCTGCAAGACCTTAAATTCTCAGAAAAAAATGTGTACAACCATCCAAACAGTCCCCAGCACTACTGGAAAGGATTTGGCAGAATGCTGGATTATGAAGGCAAAAATGACATGGAAGTTCTTAGACTAAAGATGTAAGTAAAATATTTGGAGTTTGCATGAATAATTTCAGAATGTGAAGTCTGAAGCTTCCTGTTCATGGACTAAAATTAATCCATTTCTAAACATTTCTGATGGAACCAGGCTGAGTAAGAGGTTAAAACACACAGGAGTAAAGTGATTACTGCCTCTCCCTAAGGCAGTCATTAAGTTCAGGATCAGTTAGCAACCGTGGTGGAGATTTTTATCTAGAAAAACAGGTAAATAAGGTCAGTGCAAAACTTTGTGAAACCACAGTATCAAAAGTGACAGAGCAGCTGTCGACTCAAATGAAAAATATACCAGAAAATGGCTGTGCAGAGGTGATGTCTCTTCTTCTTGCAGTAGGGAATACAAAGAAAATTCATTTTCTACATGGCCAGCAGAGTGACTTTGAAAATGAAGAATACTTTGTCGAAACTCAACACCTTACCCAGGAAAAACTGTCAGACACACACTGACCTGATACTCTGACCTTCAGAGCATATTTCAACTTCAACTCTATTTTTAAATGAATTGCTGGGAAAAGGCATGAGTCAGAACCCTGCTTGGATCCCCCTGCACTGGACACTCACCAAGGGCTGGCTTCGTTCTGAACTTCCCCAAGTCAGAACAGGCTCTTGCTGCACCACCTCAGTGTGAAGAACAAGGTTCAGCTCCCTCAGCCACCCAGGAATCCTGGCCTCTGGATCCATCTTGACCTCCCCAGTTCTGGCCCAGGTGTTTGCTGCAAACATCAGGAAGCTCTGGGATGCTGTGAAGTATTTCTGCCAGAGAGGGATCCCAGCTCAGCTGCCTGCTGCCCATGGGCACCTTCCTCCTGCTCAGGCTGCAGCGTTGACTCCGACCTGCCAACAGTGAAGGTCAACAAAATGTAAAGAGAAGCCTCAGGGAAGCACAGGTGAGAAATGCAGGCTCTGCACTCACAGATACAGGTGGAATTTGAAGGATCCCACAGCCAGGCACCTGGAGGAACTCACTGCTCCAACCCTTGGCAAAAAGGGAAACGTTCCAGCGATGAGGAACACGTCACACGTGCTGATGGAGGTCCCAGCCTGTGTGCTTCAGCTCTGTGCCCTCCCCAAACCGAGTTTAGGAGCGGCCAAATGATTATGCATCCAATCAAATTCTTGATTTTTTGGTTTCCCCTTCCCCCTGTGCCATGCAGTTCATTCCCTCTGGAGCAGGAGGCTGTTCCACACTCCCCTGGCACTGTGGGTGCCAGAGGCAGCGAGGCCCGTGCTGCTGACTCACCTACACAAACCCTCAGCAGTTTGATTGGGTCCAGGCTCTTCATTACAAAGAAGCCTTTTAAGACACCAGAAATAAATCATCTGCCTGGTTGCCTTTAATGAAAGCTCTGTTACACAGGAAAAAGGGGGAGGGAGCATGAAACAATATCCAGGGTGGAACAGCCAAGGCAGAGAAGAGGGATGTCTGAAGAACAGAATGAAAGACTTGAGAATTAAGTCACAAAGAGGAACAATAAAGTATGGAAATGGAGCAGGAAGGTATAAACAGGAAAGTTACAAATGGAATGAAAGGCTGGAGTGACTTTTTTTTGGTGAAAGAACAACCACACCTCATTAGGACAAAGAGGCAGTAACATATTCCCATGTACCAACTTCCCGTGCAACAACCCCCGGTTATTTTAGTGCATTACAGCTGTTCGAGCAGGAGAAATCATTTCCACACACTGGTGGGGAACTTCAAAAGCAGCTAACGAGGCTGAAATCAATCTCTCTTCTCTTAAAAGTTTTCTGTAGCAAAGCTCTGTAACAACTGCCCCAAGTCTTCTCTTAACAATCGCGAGGAGTTCAGAGCGAGCTGCTCAGGGCTATGATTCATTCGTGGCTCCCTGCCAGAAAAATAAATACATCCAAGACCAGTGGCCCCAAGGGGAAAGGTAGGCCACTCTTTAAAAAGCACAAGATGAATGATTTACAGAGCAGAATCCAGTTCTCAGCCTATGTGGATGAGGAGGAAGGAGTTTTTTACGTCTCCCAAAGATTCGGCGCGCAGACTCGGATACTGGCAGGGGATCAACAGATGGAGGGAGCTGGGAACTGTCGAGCTGGGATTTGCAAAACTCACTCCACAGAGCAAGGAATGACCCCTGATACTGCTGTTCATGAAGCCAAATCAAGCCTTGTCGTGGGTATCCAGCAGCACAGGCCAAACACAGGTCACAGAAGTGCAGTAGAGTCCCAGCTGTGCAGGGACAGAGGGATCCCCACACAGTGACAGTGACAGTGACAGTGACAGTGACGAACAGCTCCGAGCTGGGCAGGGCCTGACACCACACAAAAACGGTTCATTAGCTGCTAAACAGCAAACAGTGCATCAGTCTGGGGTTGTTTTTTCCCACAAGAACATTATTTCTGGGATACAAGCTCAGCCAGCAAGGTGCAGGATGGAGGTTGGGGTTTCACTGTGGGAGTGAGGCTGGCTCATCTCACACTGATTTGGCACTGCCCTCTAATGTTCTGAGCCACCATTTCAGCAGGCAGCGCCTTCTGAAACACCAAAACCTGCTTTTAAGTGTGTCTTTAATATTCAGAACATTCTTTTTAACTGCATTGCTAAGGGTTTTTAAAAGAAAGCTGCTCTTTTAAATGCTGACAACTGCATTTCATCATGAAAAAATTCCAGATTTACCTGGAAGTGGCTTAAACCCCCTAGTTCCACTTTTTATAATATAAATTTTTCAAACTGGGGACTTTGGCCTCTTACTAATAGGGCCAGAGAATACCAGGGCCATACAAACATTCTCTGCCCCCATAAAAAGGTTGTACCATCAGCAAAGGGACATTTCAGGGCATTTGTTTTACACCTTCTATCATGAATGGACAATGCAAAGTGTTAGGAATCTGCTCCAGACCTTAGAAAGTTTCCCAGTGATTTATTTCCTATTTCACAGGAATTATTTCCTGAGCCTGGATTAAAATTTCCAACTCAAATATTTTAAATAATCCATATTTAAAATTTCCCTGTATTGAGACATTCATCAGTCATATCACATACAACGATACATTTTCTATTCTCTTTCTTAAATTTATGCTCTGAACTTCTCCCTGGAAACAATTAGCACACAACTTCACTGCAATAATTTATTTTTTAAAGAGAGATCACTAAATCAAATGTAGCTTGAGAGATGGCCCTGATGATCACATAATACACAAGAAAAAACCAAACATGCTGATCAGGAAAAACCCATTTTATTTCCTTTTTTTACCAGTAAATTATTTTTATCATTGACATTCTCACAAATAAAATGAAATCTTGGCTGAATTGATTTCTATTAAGGAAAATTTCCCAGATTAGCAAACCCACCTGAGTCAGTGTGAAAAATATTCTATTTACAAAAGATCCTCCCAGTTTCTTGCACCAGACATGGATACTGCCAGCAATGCCCATTCTTCCGTGGCATGATTAATGCAACAACTCATGTAAAACTCCAATTTTCTTTAGTTTAGTTAATTTAAAGGAGTTCAAGTTTCATCTTTGTGGGCAATATTTTCAGGAAACAAAAAGATAATCAAAGAATCAAACAATCTGTGCTTTTTTTCATAATATTCCTGATTTTCAAGTGTTTTGACAGAATCTTCTGCCAAATAACCAATATTGCATAATTCTGCCTAAACAGATCCATGGAATTCTGATTTTCCTTCCAACTCTGGTCCTTGTGACAATGTCCATGAATTGGGCACTTTTCATCTCAGCCTCATGAGAGGAACACACGATTTTATTCTTATTAAATATCCTTATTCATTAAGATGATTAAATATTCTAATTAAAGGGTCTGGCACCTGCCAAGCTGCTCGTTTCTCTGTCCCTCACTGAAAGTCACTGGGGCAGTTTTTTGGATTCAGGATGTCACATCTGAGAAATCATTTCAGAGGAATTCCAAGGATCAACTTGTCAGGGCAGGAATGTCAGAGGAAAGTTTCAGATCTACTGAAAACTCAATGGGTTCTCCAGTTCTGTAAATCCCTGAAAGAACTAAATTTGGGATATTGATCATTTGGAAAGAGACTCTGAGGGTATTTTGGGAAGTAAAGCTAACAGCACATAAAAAATGAGTGACTTTGGGTTTTAATCCTTCTGTACAATCAATCCTTTTTACTTAGGGTTCTTCAAAATATACAGGAAAATTCATTTCAGTATTTACAGAGTATAATTCCTTTGCCCCACTGCCAGCAAGCCTCCCATTTAAAAAAAGTTACTATTTCATTAGGAAAATTGGGCATGTAAATCATCAGAACAGACTTCTTAAATACACAGGAATGTTCCCAAGTATGCAAAGTCACATCTGCAAAGCATTTAGAGAAAAAGTACCATCAATTTACCCATACACAGTATGTAAAGACTCAAGATGTCTTCTTGAACCCTCCCTTTGTCATCTTCAATAATTTCTTCAAACTGTAAGTTACAGATTTCTTTGCCCCTAAAAAAGAAAAAAAGAGGAAAAGTATCAACATTTAGGAAGGCTGACTCAGGCTGAAGTGCTTGGAGCATCAAATGAAGGATTTCCCTGGGGAATGACAGCCTAATCCAGCAGGCAGACATGCAAATAACCTTCCTGTCACAGTCAGAACACAGGAAATAATGACACCAAAACTACTTCTAATGCTATCAGAGCAGAGCAAACAGAACAGAATTCTGGTGAATGCCATGCCCTGGCACACAATAAAGGCAGACATCTCAATTTTCAGAGATCCAGCTGCAGTCGCTGCCTCCAGGCATTGCTGAGGTTTAGGTATGATGGGACTGAGGATGAGTCCCTCACAATTTGTAAAATGTGTCCTCGGAGTGAAACAATTTCTGAAGTTCTAGCAGAGATGAGCCTTCTCTCACAGACCTGGGGTAAAAAAACCCACAGCCTTTTGCTGGGTTTAGCTATGGAGTATTTGTAAATTTAAAAACAAAACTCTGTTAGTCTTGGCATTTCAGGGGGGCTCTGAGATCCCAGCCAGCGCAGCTACTTGCTTGTCCTTTTTTCTTTAAAAAAATCACCCCAAAACAAACAAAAAACCCAACATAACACACAGAGTGACTGCTCAGATTACAGCACGGTCTTCCAGATTCAGAACTGAAAAGGGAAGTTTTTCATGCTGCACAAAAAGTTCTAATTCTGACACATGCACAGATTAAAGGTATAGTAATTATAATTAAAGGTATAGTAGATTATAATTAAAGGTATAGCAGATTATATTTACCACAATCTTTCCTACATTTATTTAACTGAACACCTGACAAGACTGACTAAAAACACACAGAAGGAATTTAGCCAAAAGTCACACAATATTATAGAGCAGAACACAAGGGAAGATCTGCAACAAACCAGCAACCTCAACCCAAGTTTAGCCATGTGCAGCACTGGATTTCTCTAATTTTTTTGATTGCGGGGGGAGTGGGAGGGGCATAATAATAATATTTGATTTGGAAAGACCTCAAAAAAATAAAGAAAGTAAAAGAAAGAAATCAATTAAAGATATTTTAAGGGATAGATGCATTCCAAGTTGAGGTGCAAGGAGTCAAATGAGTAGGAAAGTGCACACATTTCTGAAGAAATGTGGCAGAAGCCTCTGAAAACAAACAGGCTGCAGAGAATCAGTTCTGCACTTCTCATGTCTCCAACTGCAATTTAAATAAGCTCAACTTCACCTTTTGTAAGAAATCATCCCTACGTCTGTTCTGAGCTTCCAAACTCATGTGCATCCCATATGTATGCTCTAACTTTTCCATATTTAAGAGGTTTTTGTAAAAACAAGCCCACTAATGAAGTCATGGCAGGCTTTTCTTTGCAGCATCTCGAGTAACAAGTAAATAATCACCTAAATCCTGAAATGCCTGACAAATCTGCATGGAGACTGCACACAGAGGAACAATTCCTGCAGCAGCACAAGGCCAGGCCGAGCTCTGGCACAGCACAAATGAAAGAACTTCAAATTGTGGAACCGGGGCTCTGAAAATGCTGCAAGAACAAGCTGCAAGGTGCAGCCCCTCAGATGCAGGAATTGCTGCTCTGCCATCCCAACGAATTCCAGGTGCTCCTGGAAGTGCAGCCCAGCACGTGGCACATCTGGAATTGCAGCATGGCTGCTGCAGCACTGCAGGGAACGGTGCAGGCACTGCAGCCTGCAGGGAAACTGCTTCCATCAGCTGCTGCAGGACTGCAGGGAACAGTGCAGGAACTGCAGCCTGCAGGGAAACTGCTTCCATCAGCTGCTGCAGNGCTGCCCCTCTGATGCAGGAATTGCTGCTCTGCCATCCCAACGAATTCCAGAGCTCCTGGAAATGCAGCCCAACGCGTGGCACATCTGGAATTGCAGCATGGCTGCTGCAGCACTGCAGGGAACGGTGCAGGCACTGCAGCCTGCAGGGAAACTGCTTCCATCAGCCTGCCCAGCTGCTCTGCAGGGGATGGTTCTCCTCCCACCCCATGGAAGGAGCTGCTCGTCCCCCTGTCCCAGCTCAGGTTTGTGCATCCAGCTGCTCGCCCAAAGCAGCCCTGGGGCTGCTGGATCACAGCTGCAGGGGAAGTTAATGGCTGTAATTACGGCTCACTCGCAGCATCCGAAGCACTTGGACCACATGAAAATGTCTTTCTGCTTCAGCATGGATCTGTGACTTGGTGGTTCCACCTCCCCGTTAGGTTTTCCCACTCCAGGACACAGAACAAAGCCCTGCTGCACATGGGACCGAGCCCACAGCATTTCAGTGTAAACACAGCTCGTGTCTGCTTTCATTTAACAATCCACGCTGAGTTTTTTGCAAGTGTCAGTGCTGGAATGCAGCAGTTTGGCTGTGAGTCCCCCAAAGTTTCCTGCTAGGTTTGCCTGGCTGCAGTGTCCTGGATTTCCTTTTGATGCATGAACTGCTGAAGAGCTGCCATGTGGAGCAAATAATTCTGTATTTGTAGTATGACATGCACAGACACATGCACATCTACAGATATTTACAGGGAAGCCAGCAGTTCTCTGCTCAGGCAGCTGATGAAGAGAGCAGCTCTCACAAAACCAGAATATTTTATATGTAAACTCGCTCCTTTAACAAAAGAATCCTTGAAAACAAATGCTATTGAGAACATTCGTGCTAACTTAAAAGTATCTTGAACAAATGAAACCTGCTCCTTAAAAAAAGATCCTTGAAAACGAATGCTATTCAGAACATTTGTGCTAACTTAAAAGTATCTTGAACAAATGCTTCAAGTGATGATTTAAAGTACAAGATTGTATTTTTAGCAAAATTTTCAAGGCTTGCACCGTTCCTTGAATAAAATAGAAAGAAGAAAGAAGCTAAAGAATCAACAGCTCCTTCAGAGGAGCTAAATATAAGAGCTGCAGAGTGAGTTCCCAAAGCCCAGGCAGGCTCTGGCTATGTGGGAAAACAAATCAAACCCTGGTGCCATCTCTAATGGGAAACAGAGAGGCAACCTCACCACAGCCTCGAAGAAACACACAGGCACATTCTCAAAAACTAAATAGGGCATTTAACAACAAACAAAAACACAGAGCTGGAGCTCCACTTGAAAACCACACTGGCAGAGAAAGATGAAAAAAGTTCTCTTAAATGGGTTGAAATTCCTGCTTGTGCTCCCTGCCTGTGATGTTAGTACCCAGCATGGCATCTCAGCCCAGCTAGTGCTGATTTAATGTTGAATTTAGAAATGCTGGACATTGCACTGCCATGGACCACAGCAGGCATCTCACCTTTGCTGGTGGTGTTAAAATAAAAAAAATCAGCTAAGGAAAAAATATTGTGTCCTCTAGAACACTTCAGAAAGAGTGATGGCCAGCTCATGAAAACTATTTCTTTTGAAAGCAAAGTATTTGTACAGTTATTAGAACAGCAATAAAAAGTCAGAATTTATTTAATGGAGCCACAGATTCCATGAATCTCTTTCATGATTCTTTTATTTTAAGCTACTATTCTTGACATGAGCACTGCAGAATGTCAGAGCCTTACGTTTTTCCTGAAGTCTCTACTAGAAAATGTGAAAATAACTCTTAGGGGAACAGAATACTAGACAAGATTTGGATAAAGAATAAAGAAAGAAATGCAGCATCCTTAGGGACTGAATTTAAAGCCCCACACTTTCCTGTAAAACACATTCCTTGCCTGAGTCAAGCAAATATTTCCATGCAGGAGCCACATTCCTGTTTTCTCTGAGTAAATTCTGTATCCTATGAACAGGGAGAGCCCCAGGAATGCTGCCCCAGTGATGCATTTTAAATTAAGAAACCAGGACTGGGAGGAAATCTAGAACATACAGATTTAACATAAACTCAATCGTAAGTGTTTGGAGATAAATATTTAAAAAAAATTTTAAAAGGACAAAAGGTTTTTGCTAATTAATTCCTAAAGCCATGGACACCCATCCCTCCTCAATTCCAGGGCAGAGATCACACAAACATCACACCTCAAAAATACTGAGGAGACATCCCTGAGCAGTTCAACTTCACTCCTGAATTCTGTCACTAATGGTTTTGGCCAAATTCTGGCAGAAGAGCGTAAATACATTTAAAAGAAAAAACAACAAACCCCAAAAAACTCAATTTTGCAAAAATTAAGAAAAATCCACTCCCCCAAGCTTTCTCGCTCAAATTTGGCTTGTGCTGGAGGCAAAGGACCAAAATTGCTTTGCTCTACCTAAATCAAATCACAAAAATATGTTTTCCCCACTAAAACCACTGGTAGAAAATAGTTTTTAAATACAACTCTACGTAACTGATTAGAAGGGAACTACAGCTTGTTTGAAAGAGGAAAAAAGCCACTAGATAGAAAGCAAAAAGCAGTTAAGACACAGTGAAATAGAGACATTTCAGAAATAACTGGTTTCAGGTGCACAAACCAGAAACCATGCTAAAAATTACCAGTGTGACTCAAAGCTGCATGAGGACCCCCCAAAGCTGCAGTGCCAGGAGAGGCTGTCAGTGATTTACTGCAGGACACAGAGGAGCCCCAAGGTGATTTTCTGTCCATCACAACAGGGAGAAACAGAGCACAGATCATCTCCACAGCTTAACTATTTCTGTTCTACTCCTGCACCTGAACATCAGGATAACTTGAATTCAACAGGAATAATGCTGTTTTTAACCCCTCCCTCCCAATTGTTTTGCTCCACAAAATCTACTCTGCACGGATGCAGAAACGGAGAGAATGAAAGCTGATGTTGTTGTTTGGTTTGTTTATTCAAGAGTCACACAAGACTCCTGTCCCTTCCAGCATTTTAGAATTTTGCCATAAAGCCTCTGCTTTAAATGTTGCTTTTATTTTCCAGGGACTTTTAATGAAACACGCAGAAAGTTTAAAGAATAAATTCCTGTAACAAGACAGTCTTGGGGCCCTGTCATTTTTCCTGGGTGAAATCAGAAGGTCCCTGTTGATAGAAATCCCACACATTCTTACCAGCTGTCAGGATGGTTTTAGCACTCTGCACTATGCTGGAGGATCTCACAATTCCTGAAATGCCTGCAGAGGGAAAAGCACACAGATGTTACCCATCTCAGCACTTGTGTGGGGATTTTTTTTCCCCCTCCACCATGCACAAGTTAAATATTGTTCCAGTTATACAATCAAGCTAGCCTGAAAGTAAAACATACACTGAGAAAATCTGGGCTTGCTCTGCTTTTTCATACTAATGAAAAGTATTCTCTAAACTATTTTATTTTATATGTAACATACAGAAAAAAAAAACCCAGATCAACATTAAAACAGACAACAAGCAGTAGGAACTGATCAAATCCATTTATTTAGTGTTCCCATTAGCTCTCTACTAAGATGATTAATCACAAAGGATTCCCAGTTGTTTCATCTAAGTGCTGCTAAATTAACATTCTAGAGCAGAACAAATTATATTCCTTGTTTACTTCAACATGAAATTGGGATTTGGCACTTCTCTGATCCAGCAGAGGTATTTCTGTTGTGCAGTTTTCCCCTGGTTTTTCCAAATCACCAGCTTTTGGAGATGAGGCTTGTTTACCACTTTGCACCATGGCATGTTCAGTTCCTGGGGTTCTTAGGTATTAATAGTACATAAAACCTTCATTTTTTTTTCAGAAGTATTAAGTTCTATTTTTTCTAACATATATAAAAGCATACTGATATGTACAAAAGTACTCACATCTCTAAATACTTGAAAAAATGCAGCAGTCTGAGTTGACACATTCTGCATTGACCCATAAAATATCATTTCAGATATTTTTAAATACTTCCTTCAAAGCTACTTCCATAATGAAGAACAAAGCTCAGCATAATCCATGTATCAGTAAGGATAAAATATTCCACTGGAAAACCATCTGAGGTGTAGGAATAGGGAAGGGAAAGGAACAAATCACGTTGATGTAGCAAAATACCTTGGGACAATGCAACTCAACTTGAGTGATCCGCTCTGTCTTGTAGGATTCCCAAATGGCTTGGCCTGGCCTTTACCCAGATTGATGAATTAGGAAAACCAATTAGAAATTCAGCCACAAAAGTGAAAGAATATCTTGATTTGTTCTTTCAGGAGTTTAAACTGCTGGCCCTGAGAAGATGTGTCCAGTTTGCTGCTGCACTGCTGCCCCTGTGCAGCCACAGCCGTGCCTGCCAGACCCACAGAAATCCAGCCAGCAGCACAACGAGCTTTGGGGGCACTCAGAGCTCTGTGTGCACCTCAAACACTGCAGCCCCTGCTCCCAGACCCAGCTTTCATCCTGGTTTTTATCCCTTTATTCTTTCAGCCCAGCACAGAAGGAGCCAAGAAAGAAGCTGGACACCTCCATGTCCAGGTGAAGTTTGTCCATGGAGAACTGCAACACCCAGGAGCTTGATTTCCCCCACAGAAACCAGGCTGAGAGCTCCCTCAGCTCCCTGCTTAGTGTCTAGTGGCTGCCAGGCATCTGGGGAATTTTTGCTGTGCTCAGGGAGCTTGCAAAATTTGCTACCTGGAACAAAAAACATGCCAAGTTCTTAAAACCCATAAAGGAGCCCAAGTACTAAAGTTTTTCATTTTTCCTGCGGTGTAGCAGAACGCTGGTGTCTGCAGCATCAGCTTTAACATGCTCCTATGACATAATCTTGCCTCAGAGCAGTTGTGCTGATGAGAAGCACCTCAGCCTTTTCCCTCCGAGCTGGAGCTCTCTGCCAGGGCTCACAAGTCCGGGCTAACCACGATGACTGCGAAGGGAAATGTCTGCAAGTCAGAAAATGACCTCAGCCCTGCCATGGATGACTGGCAGGATATCAAGCTTAACATTTTGATGAAGTTTTGCCTGAAGATGGAAGCAGCAGAGTTAGGTGGTCTAAGCAGGCCACCCTTTTCCCTAAATGCTGCCTCTTTCAGGACCCAAACCAAACCACATCTTCCTGTATCACTAGGAATGCTATTGATAGTATTTCAGATATCCTGGCTGCAATCAAATCCAAAGCCAGGCTTTTAGGAATGTGTTTCATGATTAATCTTCTGGATTTTTTTCACCTTTCTCTTTAAATCACCTTTCTGAAACAGAAGAACATATATAATAGGTTTGTGTACCTATCATGTCTTAAAGGAGATTACAGCCATTTGTCCACACCTACCTTGATGCACCACAAATCCACAGTCAGGGTCATGGGCAACTTGCAATAAAATTTCTTCCACATCTCTGTTCTTTCCAGGAGGGTTTACCAGAGCAGTTATCTTTTGTTGCAAAGTCTTTGGCAAAGCCATAAGTTGTGTAAATTGACCTTCTGGACTTTTATCAATCTGAATGTTATAAAAATAAGACATGAAAAACATTCAGTTCTCTTTTTTTGTTTGTTTTTTTTTTTTTTTAAGAAGTCAGAAAATTGACCTCTGATAAATATCTCAAAGAACCTGATCCATTTCACTGGAAAAGGTCATTGGCAATGCTAATAAAAACTTCTCGAGCACAGGGAAATGCAGTGTCTCAGTTCTCAACCTGAAGAATGACTCAGTGCAAGGGTTTTTATTCAAGGGAAGACACACATGATCTTGCTGTGTCTGCAAGTGAGTTTTCATTGAAACTGGATCATTTCTGTTGTCTCCAATTTCCTTTGGAAACATAAGTACAGGACAATAAAAAAAGAAGCTCCCCAAAGACCACTCAGCTGAGTTTCTTCTGCCTGAATATAATCAAACTGCAGACACACACACATTTCAAGTTTCGTTTGAAAACCATTTGCTCTGCTTTAAACTCCAAACCACATCTGGTTTGTATAATTGGAAGAAAACATTCATCCCACATTTTCCAACCTAATCAGAAATTCAACGAGCCTTTTTTGAATACAGTGATACCAACACGCAGGCCCGTACAGATTCCTCCAAAATGTAACGCACGATGAGGCAGAGCTCTCCAAAAGTGCAGGAAAATCTGAAGAGCTCCATCCCTCCCACACAAGGTTTTAGACACTTCACGGAGACATCAGACAGGAGTCTGGTTGCCCTCTCCACTCCCTTTTGTCAGCGTGGAGAAAATGATCTCCAGATGAGTCAGCCACAGCTCCAGAGGCACCGACAGCGAGCAGCTCTGAGCATTGTGTGGGAGGAATCTGCGCCTGAACCAAAACTCAGGGCTGGGCTCTGCCTTCCCCTGGTTCTCAGGGACCTCTGAAGGCAGAATTTTCCCTGCAGCTCTGCAAATCCTGGAGAAGGGGGTTCTACTCTGTGTTAGCTGCACCCCCAACAGCACTCAGCCACCTCAGGCTGGGGAACAACTGCCAATAACCACAGCAAGGTGTGAGCAATAAAGCATTAAAGCACTTTGTTGATTAAACGCCCCCATTTTGCTGTTGATTTGAAGCAGTCTTGATGACTGTTATGAGATTGTGGAGAGATTTATTATCCAGCAATAAATTTGCAGTATGCTCCCAGGATTGGTTTGAAGGTAAAACAACAGGGAGTTTTTTTCTTGAAGGAAGTATTACTAATTCTTTCCCAAATTCATTTGAATACTGCTTCCACCAAACTGTTCCCAAGCAGTAAGAAAACATGGAGACAGCTGCAGGATAATACAGATTTGCCTACGTTTTATCCCAAAGCATTGCAGTAAAACTGTTTACTGTACTCAAGCCTGTAGTTAAATCAATTTCTAACAAAGATACATCCTAAAAGGTGGCATTTGGGAGAGAATTACCAAGGCTTGAGGATAAAGAGATGCCCATGTCCATGAGACAGCTGGTGCTGCTTTTGATTTCACCATGAAGTTTATCTCACACTTGAATGTTCGCACAGGGACAGGCAGATTACAAGAGGAGAAATTGCTACTGACTGTGGCATCTCTCCCCTAACTGCCCTGTTACACCAGAAAGATGGAACTGGAGATATTGGTCAGTCTGGATTTCCCCAAAAACTAAATAAAAATGGGTATTAATGCCAGAATTTCACCTGGGTTTAGCCAGCTGATCTTCATAACGAGCACTTGAGGAGGTTTTTTGTGAGCTGCAGTTTTTGATTGCAGAAAGTTGCACCTCTGAGTTACAGCCTAATCTTTCTAACACAAACCATCTGTTTATTCCTCACTTCCTAGCCTGATATTTCCATATGGAAGCCATTAGAACACACATTTCACAATGATCTGCTCTGATTCCCGTGCTGGGGTGTATTCTGTGCCCATACTCAGAGAAAATGAGCAGTAGCTCCTCCATATGAAAAAAGCTGGTATTTAAGGCAAGTCTTCTGCTCGCAGAATGAACTGAACAACAGAAACATAACAAACAGCAAGCACAGAGACTCCAACTGCTCTCCTTGGTGCAGGGCAGAGCTCCTGCCTTCTGTCAGTGTGATAAAGCACTTGCACGTGCTGGGTTTAAAGCTGTCTGGAAGGAGAACACTTGCCTCGAGCCTTCCCAGATGGTGCTTGTACACCACTTGAGGGCAGTCCTGGAGTATGGTACTGTACAGCTTCTGGAAATGGGCAACGTTGGGTTTCACTATGTTCTGCACTTTGGATTTGTCTTCTCCTATGATCATTCTGAAATCACCTAGGCAGGAAAAGAGAGAGTTAAGCCATTAGGAAAGCTCCAAAAACAGGACAAAGGAGAATGTAACAGAAAGCAATGTAGTACAGAGCTGTCACCTAAAATTCTATTCTCCAGTATTACATATGCCTAAATAATCCACAATAAGGTTCACCTAATAGTCAAAAAAACTATTCAAATACCTTCAAGCACAGAAAAAATGTCCTTGAAGGCACATATTGTTATGTGGCCTCAGATAAAACGTCATCAGCCCACGTGTCCACATTTTCACTAGGGCAACAAAATAATTCCAGCTGTCAAGAGGCAGTAACAGTTCCATTCTTTGCAACTATACCTCAGTCTCAACAGATCACTAAACAAATTGCCCAGTCCTCATGCTTTGTATCCACAAGGAAATGAGCTCAAATATTCCAATTTGAGAGGTAATAATTTGCACTGTTTCTGCACTCCAAGGGCAGTGCCTGGAGTTCAGTCAGAGTAAGATCACTGGATCACCCTTTCCTCTTAGCCGTGTTCTGTGTCAGAAGTTTCAAAAAGAAATTCCTTTTAACATCACTGTTACATTACTGGCCTTTACACTTTCTTTTCTGATACATGACTGAAAAGTTTCAAAGAGAATAAATGAAGAGAGTCAGTCTGTATGAAAGCATTCCACTACCTCTGTTAGGTACCAGCCTGGCTGCTTGCTGCGTTTCCAGCCAGGAGTTAGATACTCAGTGTAGCTTTTATCAACAACCAAAATTCTGAACCAATTCCTTTTCCCACTTCCCACATTCAGGAGATAAATGTTGTTGAAAGGTGGCAACTTGCTAGCCTTCCTTAGTTTATTTCCGTGCATGCCAAGCCACAAAACAAACACTTCGCATATAAATGGTACTGACTCAGTGCTCTCAAAAAACGCAGGGAAAAATAAAGCAGAAACATTTTCTACATTAAAGCATGAACAACTCTTTTCAGCAGTCTCCAAGGAGACTGATTAGAGTAACACATAAAAATCAATTTTGTCTACTAGCACAGCCTCAACGAAATGGCAGCAAAATAAATATCCACAAGCAGCCTTTTTCTTGTACGTTCCCAACTGAGAGCTGTGTTGCTTCAGCTTTGCTCCCACAGCACTGCCAGTCTCAGCTTTTTACTGATTTCTGTTTAATTGCACTGTTTTTAAGAATAGATAAGAAGTGTTTTGGTCACCAGTGCCCACCAAGAACCCTGTGCCAGCGCTGGGCAGGTTTCAGGTGGGCAGATAAGCAGCAAACAGCCCTGGCTGGCAATCCCACTGTCAGCACCCTCTTCCTGCTGCTTTAAAACAGGCAATAATTTGGGAAAGAACTGCTCTGGAAAAGCCAGTTGCAATCTGAACTGCCCTGGGAAGTGTTGCATAAAACAGTGACACTCCTCAGCACAGCCCAGCTGCAGCTTAGACCCCCCTGGGCTTTTTTAAAAGCCAAACTTGCATTTCTGTAAGAGCAAAGGAAGTGCTGTGTAAAGTGCAACTCCAACCAAACCCGGTCATAATAATTTCAGTAAGGATGTCAACATTTATAAAGCAATGCTGAGTTAAATTGTAACAATTACATCTTGTATTGAAGAGCCATTTGCAGTAGTTTCTTCAATATTTTTCCTTACCGATTTCTTAAAAAGAAGAAACTCAACAAATACCAACCAGGAGTGTTAAACGTACATCAAAGAATCATAATCTGGATCTTTGAATTAACTGAATAAGAACCTTAAACACAGCACACTCAATAAAAAGATGACAAGGTATGAGTCAGACTATCAGATGACTCAACATTGCACTGAGCGGAAAGAAAAAATTTTTTTCCCGAGGTTTTGAAACATTCCACCAAAATACAATCCATGCAAACAGATGAGAACCCCCAGATGATATGATGAAATGATACATTTCATCACATCCAATCACTCACACTTAGCTGTTCACAAATCAAGCAGGTATAAACAGCGGTGCTGATGTACCTACACCTATTTCCTGTGAATAAACCCAATTATTGGAGCTGTTATGTAACCACCATTCAGACAGAATTTTTGGTGCATGCAGCAGCGCAGGCCCAAAGCAAGAAGGGAGATGATTTATCACACGTGAGACTCCAACTGTGCTCCAACAGCTCCAACTACAGCTCTTCTCAGCCACCTCAGACCCCCCTCACTCACTCACTCACTCACTCATTTACTCACCAGAGTAGGAGAGTCCTGCAATCTGCATGTAAAGGTCCTCCTCAGAGAAGCTTTCTGGCAACATCAGGAAGGCTGCTGTCACTGCACTCTTCAGGTTGCTGACAAGGGCAGCTTGCAGCTTGCTGTTCTCATTCTGGGCCAGGATCTTCACCTGGAAAAGCAGAGCCATTGGAAGCAGGACTTCAGGAAAGCGCTGCTGAAGATGGAGCTAGGAATGTTATTTATTTTTCATGCTGGGTGGAATAAGAAATTAATTGAAGATTAGATCTTATTAGTATGGTACCACAAGTTACTAGAGTATCCCCTTCTGTTTACACCATGTGAGAGAGAGGAACATGTTTTTAAGAATTAACAGTCTGCTAGAAAAGGCTGTTTTCACACACAGGTTTGGAAGTGCTATATGCACCAGACATTAGCTAATCTCTGAAGAGCTAGTCACCTTTTCATACTCGTAAATTTAAGATTAATCAGAACAGGAAATATGAATGCATCAACAGAAATACTTCACATGTGATTGTGCAATAAGAAAAAAGGCTATTGTCACACTGAAACAGAACAGAACACCTGACAGAGGTAAGTTTTCTTATTCATCTTCATTCTTTTTATTTCTTTTCAGTAGAGGACTCCCCTATCGAATGCTTCAAGTAGTTTCTCAGACAGGAGCTGTCCTAGAAGCAGCAGGGCTTTATTTTTGCACTTTGCATGAGAAGAATGTGAACTCGAGGGGATCTTCACTTATCCATGAAGAGCAGATCACCTGAGTTTCTCTACCTGCCACAAGAAGTGTTGATTTTTAGGGAACATTCAAACTGTTCAAGACCAACTACAGAATCCAATCAGCCAGGATATGGAAATATACTGGAATAAAAAGCAGGCCTTTGGTAAGAACTGAAGATAGAGACACACTGGCAGATGAAGGGAAGCTGGTTTAGGAGAAGGATAACTGTGCACCTCCAGAAACAACTCCCCTGGGAATCCCTGCTTGGTGTGAGTTTGGCTTTTTCAAGGGTTCTGGTTAAGCAACACTGCCTTGCTCATAAAAGGCAGCTTTTTAATATTTTTTTACTCTACAACACCTTAAAATTCAAGCCCACTGGCCATTGAGAACAAAGGTACCCCCCTCGATTTTTATCAAATCTCATCAAGCAATTCACTTAGATATATGTTCCTAACTTGCTGCTACAGGGAAATCTAAGGGAAGCCAGAACAGAAAAATCTGTGGCACCCCAAGCAGTCACACAGGTGACTGCAATACATTAGGATTGGCAGGGAAACATCAGCAGGTCATGGACATGTCAAGGACACCACAGTTAGAGCCTTTGAAAACATGAAACTCAGCAGAGATGCTGTTCCTGCTCATGGAAGACCCCAGCCTTGCCTTAGAGAAGCAAAAGGAATAATCTCCTCCTTTTCTAAAAATCCCCCCTAACGTGAAGCAGGTTTTCTTCAAACAAAAATAATACACCAGGCTTCAAAATCTGAACACCTGAAACACTGACAGCATTTATGAACAAATTTTCAACAGTTCAGAGAGCTACAAATCTCCCAGGAAGTCAGAGTGCAACAGTTATCACCCTGGTAAAACATGAATGTTGATTCTTGGGGTAAATCTGACAGAGCACCAAAGCTAAGGAAGGCTTTTTCACAGTACAGAGAATTTATATTCACTGCACCATGTCACAAATCAAAGCAGCAGCAAACGCAGTTACACTGAAAACAGCTTTTCACTATTCACTGTTGATGTGACATCCAGAATTCTTCCTTCAGTTATCTTTCTCAATGGATTAAGTTTCATTCTTTACAAAGATAACAGCTGCTCCAACCTGGATCCTGCTGTAATATGTCTCTGGAGATAAAGCCAGTAGTCTGAGACAATCTATTCAAGCTTTCACTCCAAGTTCTTTTAGCTAAAAGCATAATTAACTTCAGTTCCAAGACCTGAAGAGATTTCTCCTCTAATTCTCCCCCTCCCAACAAATTTTCCCTTAGCACTGCTGCCATCTGCTGAAAGCACATCGAGGCAGGCACAAGGGGGAAAGCAAAGACTATTTTTATGACCCAGATATGGAGGAGAAAAACCAATGTGTAGACCCATGGTTCAGAGAAAAACCAACGAGCATGGCTCACTCCATTATGAACCAGACAGTTACTGCACAGCAAAGCTGCTTTCATCTTTAAAAATTTCCATCCTTCATCTGTGGTAAATTTTGGCCACCCCTATAATCTGTTATAAAAGGCAAATAATAAATTTAACATGAAAGGGACTTGGCATTAACAGAGTCCAGTTATTCAAGATTTACTACAGGCAGAAAACTGTTATTAATATACTCACCTTTAGGGGTTCTTTTTCCACAGAACATCACTAAGAACTACATTTCACCTCCTGTCTGAGACATTATCCCTCTAGGGCTACACCCCTAAGTCAGGGCAGATTATTTGTGCAGCACTGCTGCACAGATCCCTAACAGATAAAGTTCAAACTCCAACTGATCATTTCCCAGCCCTGTAATTGCCTGCATTTCCAGAGACAAAAGCGAGCAGTTACCGGCTTCTGCAGGCGCCCAGCGACATAGAGAGTTTTCCAGTGAAATAAATCCTCAATCAGGGCATCAGTGCTAATTACTCCGTATTTTATCATCTGGAAAAAACAAAGCAAAATTAAAGCCTTTTGAAAAAACCTATTCTTGCACCATTTTCCTTACATGGAACTTACTACTTGCCATAACTGTCCTTAATTTTAAGGAACACATACCTCCAATAAAAAACTGGGTGCGTAACAGGAAAACATTTTTATGTTTTAATTAACGTGGGAGGTAAAAGAAAAATTTCCTATTTACATTCAAACTTCTGCAGGGAAAAAAATGGAATGCACAAAACTCTAAGATCCTTTCCAGAATCGAAGTTGCAAAAAAGTCAGCAGCCAAATATTACAATAGTTGGAATAATCTACATTATCCTTTATGGTATTGGAAACACTCAAGAAATAGTTTGTCAGAAATCCAAATTAAAACCCCCAGCTTCTTATGTGTATTGTTATTGGGAGGTGGGCTGTGTATCAGGGAGTTTTTTCTCTTGCTCTTTGATGTTATGGAAAAAAATTGTGATTTTGCTTTTGTTTGCTTTTTAATTCAAATGCTGTTAGCCAAGCAGTTTGAGACATAAATATTGAAGATACCACGAGTTCATCTACAATTACAATCTGCAATATTTGCTTCCTGAAATCTGCTTTAAGCTAATCATTTTAATACTTCACAGACATAAATATTTGACTTAATTCACTCAGACTGCTTGTACTTACCCTGCCATTGCATGGCACTAAGGTGTTGTAATAGATTCCTGCTCCATATCTCTGTATGGTACTTATCTTTTTGGGCCCAAAAAATTTTAGGAAGGAATAATGACTCCTGTTCTTTAACAAGTTCGTCATATGCCAGGTCACAGCATCATCAACAGCAAACACGAAGTCCAACATATTTGTCTGAGGATAACAAGAGGAGTGTTGGGGTTTAAACGTCAGGAAGAGCCAATGTTACCACAATAATTTAAGATATACACAGTATCAAACTTTCAGCTAAATATTTTTCATGAGTAAAAAAATAAAAATAAAACCCAAACCACAAGTATTAATGTAAGATTGTGTTTAAAGGGTCTGATCAGGCTGTATGTTTACTGTCAGTCTATCAGACAGTCCAAAATTTTCCTGGTCCTGGTCAGGACCAAACTTCAAGCCTCCAAAAGAGGGGAGCAGGTGTAAGATCCTCACCACCTTAACTCACAGCTCAGTGGAACAGCTTGCAGTGCTCACGAACAGGACTTTTTGGCCATGAATGGGGGAATGTGGGCAGATATAAAGGCACCACCCGAGCGCTGGCAGCAAGGAACCGCATCTCTAAGATATTCTTTGTAGCGTATTCCTTTGCTTTTGTCAACAAAACAACCCAAAAAAATAAAAATAAACATGATTTCCAAGCTGCTGGCCCTCAGACGATGAGGAAGCCTCCCAGACTGCCATTTCACTGCGGCAATCCATTTTAAATTCCCCTCATACGGTGCACAGCAGTCGGACAAGCTGTAATAACCCTCTTTAAAAGCAGTGATAAATACCCTGACACACTGGGCTGAAAGGGGACCCCGAGCCCCCCACAACGACAACCGCACTGCCGGGAGCACCCGGGGCAGCCCCGGGCACGGAC
>VZTG01000082.1:114382-163636 GCA_013397845.1 Melanocharis versteri
GTTCTTCGGGCTGGAAACGGTGTGTTTTGTCCAGCCAGGCCAGGAGAAGAGCTGTTAGCACTATACAAGAAGCCCAGAGTTACAGACACACTAACGCAGTATAAAATCTAAAAAATATGAAAGTTAAAACTAAAGGTATCAAAGCAGCCCCAGCACAGCGAGGTGATGTCCAGCACGTGGCTCTGACATTTAATCTTCCGCCCCACCGCTGTTTCAGCTCAGTTTTTTTAGGTCATTACAGTTCCGCGCCCCTTCTTCGATTGTTTTTCCTCTTCTTCTTTTATTTATTATCATTTTTTTAAAATTCATATTTTATCCTGTTCCAAGGCTTTCCTCAGGACTGGTTTGCCGGCGTTACAGTTCTTCACACATCCCCCGGGGAACACAAACACAAACCCACAGCGTTTAATCATCCTGGTTGTGCTCAGGGCTGTCTCACGCTCTCCTCCTGCTGAGCCTGGCTTGGTTTGAATGTTCAAGTCCTACATAATAAACCTGCCTGAGCTCCGTGAGAGAGCTAAATGTATAAATGTGCCTCATGAAATTGAAGCGTGCCTTGTTCCCTCATGATTTTACACTTGCCTGAATCTCGTACCCAAAAATCACATTTTATCTTCCTATGGTTTATGGCTTTCAGAATTCCCTACCTGAGGTATGAGGAAAGGCCAGCGGTCTGAGATAAATTTATGCTCACACTAAATTCCAAACACAGTTGGATCTTTAGACATCACTGGGCTCATAATAGCTGCTTAAAACAAACGCGAAATGTTCTGTAACCCTGTTACATCCCAGGAAGTTTGATATACACAGCTAAGTCACCATCTATACAATTATTATTCTGATGGCAGATAAACATGCGATAAATCGGCCTGTGTGTGACCCTGGCATTGGGAATTTTGGGAGGGAGCACCTGAGGCAAGAGAACAATTCTTGTATTGGCAAATAATGTAAAACTTTAACGATGTGAGGCAAGTTCCATCATAAAACTGCACCAGACCTCTACTTTTCTGAGCTTTTCTACATCAAATAGACAGACAGACCTTTCTGAAGTCTCCATTATAAATATCCACTTTCAGGGGAGAAACCATAGCATGCTAAGAGAAATGTGTTTATATTAGAAATAATCACATTATAACTAATGAATTTTTATTACTCTGAATAATAAGGTCCCAAACGTCCAATTATGGCTGGAGTTTGGAGACTTTTGTTCTCCCCTAGGATTGCGATTCAGTGCCCAGTAATGTCTCTGAACTGATTTAACCACTCGCAAGTCAGATCATGGACCTTGTTCTTTCCTCAGCAAAAGTATTTTAGTTATTAAAGGTATTAATAACACATGGATTTTAAATGCTGCATTAATATATACTAACTAAAATTAATCATTATTTAAATACTTCATGGCACACAATATAAAGAACATTAAATTTGATGAACTCACGTTTTAAGTCTTTTCCTGCTGCTTAGGTTAGCCAAAGATTTTGCATTACTTTTAAGAGAATGATCTGACTCTACAGCACAATTTATGGAAGTTCACAAAGAAACATTTTGGTGGTGCAAGAAACTGATATTGCTTTGCTGGTTCTTTTTGTCACAACTTAGAACGCTTAATGCAAAAGCTTTCAAATACCTACACTGACTGGTCAAGTTTGTTTTCTAAATTCTATTCCCCTTCTTTGCTGCTGTAAAGAAGTCTAATTTTATTCAATCGAAAGAGAAGCTGGAGGCCTTTATACATATTGTTATGAATGGTATGGAACTAGACTACACTTCTAATAAATAAGTAAAAAAGGGGAAGCTTGTTTGAAAATTAACAGGCTGTTCACCTTTCAGGAGGAAGTTATACTGTTGGCTGACAGTAAAAAATTAAGGTAACAAAGCAAACTTTTGAGAGGATATGATATCTGGGGAATTTTCCCTTGGATATTTGCATATTAGAGAAAATCTGGGGAGGCGGTTGCTTGAATATTGCAGAACAGTCCATCTCAACCTCTGCCTCGCCAGCTCAAATTCTCTCCTTGGGGCTTCCAAGGTGGATTTTGTTCAAAAACCTTCAAGGCCTTGTTTTTCAACTTTTCTACAACTTTGTTCTTTGCTATTCTTCCTTAGCTGACTTTCATGTATTTTAGGCTAAATCTAAAGTTTGTTTCTTGCCTCTACTGCTGACTTTTCAACTGATTTTGTTTCTAGCAGCACAGTCAGCGTCGAGACTAATTATCATCTGGGGTAAAACCCAGAGCTCATCTGAAAGTTTATGTAAAGCTATCTTACGTCTCCTACTGATTCTGAACTTGGCCTCTAATCTGTTTTTCAGTGGAAGTTTAGCTTTGCTAACTTTGGTGAGAAAGCCTGCAAACACCAGAAGGTCTTCAGTCTGATTTTCACTCTCAGCCAGCACTGCTGATGAAGGGAGCAGTTCTCTTCTACCCGCTTGTATCAGTGTAGGTGTTTGCGTGGCTGCAGATCAGAACAGATTGGGGAATTGATGTGGGTTAAAACCAACTGTTTGGGCTTGTTGGGGCTTTTTAAACCAGTCTAGTTTTAATCAGGTCACCGGTGTGCTTCACCACACATGTTTGTGTTGGTACAAGCAGGAGAGATGAGAAGATTTCTTCTTCTGTTGACAGTGCTGGTTCAAAAGAGAAAAGTACTTGTTTGGGGGTTTTTTAACAGAATTTTCACACTTAAAATCTTGGCTGTGATTGAGTCCACGCATTAGAGTTGTGTAAGGAAGGGAACAACATTCTGCATGCTGCACAGCCTTTTGCTTTTATTCATTCCTTTCCAGCCAAGTAAGTTCTAATACTTACTACAGTGGATTTCTCATGAGAGGGCGTGACAGGAGTGTGACCTTGAGCCTTTATTTCATTTCTTGGCAATAAAATGCATGCTTTGAATAGCCCCCACATAGCTGCGTGTGTAGTTTTTGTTTCTGCTTTGCCTGCCCTGTACTCTCCTTAGAGTGAAGGAGTCTCACAGAGGTTGACTCTGTTCAGTGTCTGAATTCCAGGAGATATTTGCAGCTCACTGCATCTATAGAAAGTTCCAGTTTGGGTCTTCACAGAGTTATCTTAATAACAATTAAATTAAAATTAAATTTCAGTTAAAATGTCGCTGACTTAATATGGGGATGTGAATACTCACAGTCTGTCAGTCCATGAGTTGGTGGCAGTCTGGAGCTGGGCTCAGCTCTCCTGTGTGGCTCCTCTCTGCACCTTGGGAACGCTGTGGTTCTGGAGGTGCTGAGCACCTCACTCACGATGGTTTTGCTGCCCCAGAGTCTGCTCGATTGGTTCTTCCTCTCCTCTTGCCTCCGTGGATCTTTCTCCAGCAAAACTGACGATTTTGTGCCCTCTGGTTTTGCAGTAGTGGGGAATCTGTCCTACTTTTCCATACCATGTGTGTGTTTGGTGGAGGTGGCAGACTCCTGAGTGTAGAGTTGCTACTTCTTGCCTGGAACTTACAACTTACTGTTGTAAGTAAAAAAATTCATTTTCATAAAGTAGTGGCAGCATCTGGAACCAGCAACTCATGTTGTTTGTTGGAAATTTCTGCGTGTTTCTGTGCTTGCACTATTTGAAATTCTCCATCACTCCATCTTTTATTTATTTAAAGCATGGGTTCTGTTAATTGTCGCTGGTGCAGCTGCACGCGCATCTGAATTGGATTGCTGTTTTTATATGCTAACAACTAAACACCACCAGGTGTCCTCTGGTTCTGCACCGAATCTGAATTACCTCCTGGAGATCCTCCTCTGGATTTGAAAACACTCATTTTAAACAAACCCCAGCGGGGAGGGGTGACACACAACCCTTTTTCTCAGCTTTGCAGAGGTTGTGGTGTGCAGGGAGCGTTAGGGGATGTGCACTCCGTGCTCCATTTTGGCAGCATAGCTTTGCCCCTCGCCCCCACAGGCTTATTTGTGACCCCGTGACTCAGCAGCATCCAAGGGATTATTTCCCTGCAAAGACAGAGAAGTAGCTGGATATTTCCAGTTGTCTCTTCCAGACCTGTTGCTGAAAGCAGCTCAGCCATCACCACACACAGGCTCATCCTTCTCTTGCTGAGAGATGATTAGCAGGAGCAGTTAGTATCAATCAACAAATGGATTTTTGCTAGAATAGCAGTCAAGATAACTGAAATAAAAACGAGCATAAATGTTGGTTGAGTACTGAAATTTGTGTGTTTTCTTCTTGCCTTGGCCCTGTCTCCTTGCTTGTTCTAGTCAGGGAGGGATTTCTGTGACAGACTGGCAATGTGTGAGAGAACATATTTTTACACAGCAACACATCCCTCTGTGGGATGCAGTGAAGCACTGGGAGATGAAAATCGTGCTGTGTCCTTGCAGGTGGTGCACTGCAGGCTGCTCCACCCCGGGCCAGGGAGATTTCTTTTGTCCCCAGCAACTTCTGAGCTCAGGAAAACTGACCCCTCTCTATGGGAGCAGCTGAAATCCCCTGCGAGAGGGGAGCTCCTGTTTTGCAGAAGTGATCAGTAGCACTCATTCTTCTTCCTGAGTGCTTTAAACCAGTATCCCACCTCCCAGCTTTTAGGGGAGCTACACCTGATTTTATGTATTTGGATAGGAGATAAGAAAAAAAGCATATTTTATGTTTCTTTCCCCTCTCTGTGGAGACATCAAACAGCAACAAAGGCGGGTGTTCCCTCGTGCCGTTATTAGACAGAACAAATAGAAGCCGTAGGTCATCCCCAGTTCAATACTTTCTATTTCAGCTCTGTGCTCCTGAATTATTCACAGCCCCGGCTCTGGAATGGTAACAGAACTCCAGCTGCATTCCCAGCAGCATTGACCTGCAGCCACACCAGATGGTGGCTCCTCAATGGCTCTGCGAGGCAAGCGACAAAACACCTGGAGGTGACTTCAGCAAGAAGTCATTTCAGTGATGGCCATGCTCTCAAGGGCACTGACTGTGACAGGATGCTTCCTTACCACCCTTTTTGATTTTTAAATTTCCATTTTGTGAATGTTTCTAAACGTAATTGGGTGATTAAGCATAGTGTTTGTTTGTTCCTGTGATATGTGTAGATGGTGATAATTCATGTCGAGGGTGTTCGGCTGAGGGGGTGATGGTTTGAGCTGCTGAATGATCCCCATGGATTCTGCAGTGCTATTCCTGTGTATTTTAATTGATCAGCTGTTAATTACAGCCTAACCATGTTTGCACACTAATTTATAGAAGTGAGGTCTTGTAGTCAGCTTGGACAATTTGTGTGCCTGAGGAACTTTATTGGACAACAGCTTGAATTCAAGTGTCTGAATTAAAGTGAATTTAACTGCCTATGTTGTTACTAATATGCTAATATTTTTAAATCCTAAGGAAGGCAGTTATACAGCTTCAACACAGGACATTATTTATTAGCCTAATAATTATAGCCACAGAACTGCATATTCTCACCATGATGAGTTACCGAAGCAGAATTGAAATTCTGTGCACACACAAGAAAGAATAAAAAGGATCATTAAGCAGAATAAACAGCAAGTGACACTGAAAAATACATTACGGTGATATTTTAAGCTAATGCTTGTGTGGGCTGTGCGAAAGCACAAAGAGTTTATCTGCTCCGATCATTTCTGCAGTTCTGCTGCTAAACAAGGGGTTTGTTCTGCTGCTTCCCTTTCCCTGGCCAGGCTGGGCCAGGCCCTTCGTGTCCTGGAGCAGGAGAGAGGGGACAGCGAGGGGACAGGGCTGAAAATGGGATGCAGCTGAGGGAAGGTGATGGTCTAGAAAATGGCTGACACGCAATCGGTGACCATTTCTTCACAATGTCGTTTTAAAAACGTCCGTTTTCATCAGGAGGTTGATCGCAATCAGGAGGAACTTTTTGTCCCTCAAAAAGTGTTAATTTATGTTCTTTATCCTTTCTAGGCCCTAGTCCAACTGGAGGCTCTGTGTTGGTGTAAACAGCCTCGTTCCATAGACGAAAGGGCAAATTGTCATTCCAGATCCTCATTTATGAAAATATTAACTTGTATTACATTGTTATCAGTGGAATCCTAGCTGCTCCTCCATTATTTAGGCTGATTTATTTGAAATTATTATAGTGGGAGATGCAATCAATGGAATTCATATTCTGTGAAAATTGGAGCTTTTAATACTGAATACAGTTTATAATGTCATGGCAATAATGCATCGTGATCATGAAAAATGAGAGTATGCTTTTTTCGACATTTTGTAATAATTTAGAAATGACCATGCTTATCTGCATTTCACATGAACTTTGTTATCTGTAGTGGAAATGAAAAACATTTAAAAGGCCATTTTCACGTAGCTAATCAGTCCTGTAGGGTTTATATTTAATATTTTTCATCATAAATGCTGCTCCTTGAAGTGCCTACGTAGTTCTGTCTGAAATGCCTGCAGTTCAATGTGCAGCTCACCTGAGCTGTGGTTATATTTACTTTCCTATTCTGTGTTTAATTCCAAAAGGCTTTGTTTTCCCTATTTAGAAGAATCTCAGAGGATTTGAACTACACTGCAGAGCAGCAGTTACACACTAAATCCTTTTTGTGGCCAGTATTTTTCTTTTGGTCTCCCTTGCAGTTAGGAAATCTTCAAGATGCTGTGTTGAGCAAACATCTCCAAACTTCAGCGCGCTCATAATCGCATCAATGCAAAGAGAAATTGTTGAATTTAACATCTCTTGAAAAAGTTGCTCTTTCCTTTCATTTGGAGGTCCAAAACTTGCAAAAATCCCAGTGATGAGCTTCTTTTGCCACAGCTTTGCAAGGTGCCTTGTTTGTGTGTCTCATAGGATATCTTATATGATCCATAGGTAATACATAAGCAGAATATAGTTTAAGTTTTGTTAAACTTCTGTGAGAATATAGTTTGACTTTTGCTTGAGGTGGTGGAGCTACCTGCCTCTAATTGTTACAAATTGCATTAATCTCATCGTTAATTAGACTTACAAAAATCACGAGATAGAATGAATAGAATTAGTCATTTACAAAGATATCATATAAGACACACAAGCAAGGCAGCTTGCAAAGCTGTGGCAAAAGAAGCTCCTCACTGGGATTTTTACAGCAGGTTTGAACCTCTGCATGGAAGGAAAGAGCAACCTTTTCAAAAGATGTTAAAATTCAATGATTTCTCTTTTGCATGGATGCAGTTATGAGCGTGCTGAAGTTCGGAGGTGTTTGCTCAACACAGCATCTTGAAGATTTCGTAAGTGCGAGGGAGACCACAAGAAGAATATTGGCCACAAAAATAGATTTTGTGTATAACTGCTGCTCTGCAGTGTAGTTCAAATCTTCTGAGAGGCCTGGCTTTGCTCGTTCATCAATCCAGATTAATTAGCTGCAAGGAGGTGAGACTTCAGTGCTGAAAAAATCCCCCGTATCAGTTATCAAAATTCAACCAGACTATTGTTGTTTTTCTGAGAATATTACACTTGTATTAATTATTGGATTTTATTTGCCTTTTCAATCTATTTAGAATAGAAACAGCAGCTTCTACATGCAGACCATGAACACCCCACCGTGGCCAATAAATCAGCTTGGGTTTTAGAGCTCTGTAAAGTTTGGTGTTGCCAGAGGGGAAATTGCTGGATGTTCTTGGCCCTGTTAATACTCTGAGATTCTCAATAACCACTTTGCTGCCTGTCTCTGTTTGTACATATGTTTTGTGTAAAATATTCTCTGGATTTCGAGTCTGCGTTAGATTCCAAAACAAAATAGGAATTACTGTTGAATTTCTTTGAAGAATTTGTGATAAGCTGATGAAAGCAGTCTTGCACCTAGGTGCTGAAGCAGGAAATTAATAGCATAGATCTGTAAAATTCATCCTAAATGTGTCATGTCCAAAGTAACACTAATCATAGGTAGTTAAATCTGGAGAAACCTTTTTATTACAGGAAAAAAATGAGAATTCCTTAGGAATCTTAACTTTGAGAATTCATCCCAAATCTTTGAGGTGCTCTAGATGGAAGTGTTAAATCATCTGGCACAATGTTTTAAAATCAGGATGTTTCGTGAAATCTCATTAGTGTTTTATGATGGAAATGGTATCGAATGGTATGGAGAGATATAATTTTAATTCAGGTGGGTGGTTGGGGGATTTAGCATTGCTGAACTGAAATTAAAAAAGGAAGAGAGATGAACACATTTCAGGATAAATGATTTCTTACAGGCCTACCAACTTTCCCAAGGAAACAGTAAAAGGAGTATTGTTTCCCAGATTTAGAATTCTCTCAGGTGAGGTAGGAGAGGAAGAGGAGGGAGCAGGAATTTCTTGGGAGAGAAATACACCTAGAAAAAATCTGAAATTTGGCCTGATACCCCTTGTGTGTAACTAGGGAGGGTAAATCACTGCCCACTTTTCTTCAGCTTTACCTGTTTGAATGCAAGTGTGGAGCTGTGGAGGAACCAACACAAAATATATTCATTTTAGGTACTAAAACAGAGAAAAGGAATTTCTGATTGTTGGATTTTCTCTGAATTGAAGGGCTCGTTATTCAGTGCAAACTGCACTGAGCTATTGCAGAGATGGAGGCACATAAAGGCGCACTTCAGAAAGGTTTTGCTTACTTCTAGTTCTTGAATTCTTATTTTTTTGCAAAAATTCTGTGTTCCAAAGACTGAGAACTACCTAATGCATCCAGTAAAAAAAAGCAAACTGCAGATAAGCAATTCATTTCAAACCAAAATAAAAGATTATTAAAGGAGCTTGAAGTGGTTTTGAATTTTTTTCTGAGCTCCAAAGCCACAACTTTTGAATTGCACAACTTGAATTTGTGTGATGCTCTGTTGCCCTCATGTCTGGGGTTAGTAGGAAACTCTATTTCTACTCGTCCTCAGAGAATCTGGAATTCTGGCAGCTGTGAAGGATGAAGATGCAAATCCCCTTGTTCTGTTCAGATGCACGTAAAATGCTCTTTCTGACATTTCCTGTGACATAAATCGTATTTACTTAAATACAAGGTTGTTGAATAGACAAATATAGACTGTATTTCTTAGACTCATGTCCTACATTTAATTTACATTACCTATTCCTGTGCTCAGCTTTTAGAACTACTCTTTTTAGCTAAATAATAGATTTAGAAGCAAATTTTTGATGAGCTTATTAGGCACCTTTCTTCTGCTGGAGTGGGACCTTGCTTTAATTAATTTTGCCCAGTAACTTGTCATTAATTCTTTTTGTAATGCGTCTCTTTATTCTAACAGCATATTTGAGTGCCTGAATTCGGATCAGTAATTTGGGATGTTCTTCTGATTCCCTTCCTCGGTGCGTCAGTAAAAATTGGGAAAGAGGTGTCATCCCATTCTAATGAATCTAAAACCTTAAAACTCTTGAGATAATATTTTGGTTTAATCTGAAATGACAATAATATTGAAGGGTTGTATGGTGCACAGAGCAAAAAGTTCTATGGTTTCTATTAATTTCATGTTAATGACCTTACCAGGGGTTTATTTCTTTATTTGCTCCTTGGGCTATTGCTTCTTTCTTTTGCTGTTTTGTCAGAGCAAAACCACAGACTTTTACCAGAAGTCTGGGAAACACTAAAAAGCTTTTGCTTAAAATATCATTTACAGTTGATGGACTTCGAACACAGATGAGGAGTTGTTTTTCCCAGCAACTTGAATCTACTGCTTTCAGAATATATTAAATTTTGGCTCTTTGCTCTGTTCACTGAGTGCCTGAATAACTTAATAATTGCTTGAAAACTCTTCTCACCGAAGTTCCCCATCTTATTTAGGCAAAAAATCAGCGCCAGTGGCAGAGCACATGCTGGAGCAGTTGTGTTAGTCACTGCTCTCAGGCAGCACAGAAGGTTCTCACGTTGAAGCAGGGAGATGTCAGCTGCATCTCTGGGTATTTTTAGTCCTTTCCTGAGGTTCTCATTAGCAGCATCTAAAAAAAAAAAAGAAAATTCTGGGCTGGCTGTTTATCTTCGTAGTAAATGAGAATAACAACTGTTTCTTAGTAAAAATGCACTATTTGAGTGCCCTGTTAGAAACAGCCTGGTCTAATGATGTAGGTCAGCTTCTGTAAGGATAAATGGATTTATAACAGCAGCTCTTGGAAGGGTCACTCCCTGCTCTGATGATGTCAGGATCTAAATGTGTTTGAGGAAACTGAGGTGCTCCTGTAGCCTCTGGGAAAGGATGCACAGCTCTGCAAGCCCTTCACCACAGAATTCAGGTGTATCTGCCTTCATTAGCATCAGAGACCTAATTATTCTATGCATACCTGGGCTGGAAACCTTGGACACATTTTGAGCCCAGCCTATGGGATGTTACTGTTAACTTTTTTCAGTAAAAGTGATTATATAGCCAATAAATACCCACATTTAAAGTTAAATTCAGATATTCTTGAATTTTGCACAGCAGTTTTCAGAGATTTGGTCAGTGCTAGATTCCAAATTTTACATTATATTCTGATACTCTTGAATTTCGCACGGCAGTTTTCAGAGATTTGGGCAGTGCTAGATTCCAAATTTTACATTATATTCTGATACTCCTGAATTTTGCACAGCAATTTCAGAGATTTGGTCAGTGCTAGATTCCTTTCTCCACACTTATTTCAAGTTGCGTAAGTGTTTAAGGTTTTAATTTCAATATGCTGCTAACAATTTTAGCAGGTCTGCTTGGCAGACTTAATTCCATATTGCTAAGGAGAAAAAGATTTCTGTGTTAATTAAGTAAAAGATATCTTCACCTTTACAGGCACCCTGAATTCAAGGAGTGGAACATAAACTGGGTCATTAAAGGTGCTGCTGTTTGAGCAGTGACCTGAACACATTTCACAGGGCAGGTGACCAGCTTCGGCCGGGTGGAACCTGCCCAGTTCCTGCTGTTTGTGTGGACCCCAGGAAAGAAGATCCCTGTGAAATGTGCAGATTATTGCCCTGATTCTGATTAATTACGGGGCAGCAGAGGGGGCATTTCTCAAGGTGAGCTCTGCGGTTCATTGGCAGAAGCGCAGGAGCAGTTGGAGCAGCAGCTTCGTGCTTTCCGCTGCTGGTCTCTGGCCATGTAGGAGGTTTCGTTCTCAGATCTGTTTTTCTGCTGTCTTCCAAGAGAATTGAAATGTCACCGCTTCTAACTCATGTTTTCAGGAGAAAATGCACAGCCTCCCAAAATACTGTATTGACTGAGTAGTTCACCCACTTTAAGCCAGATTTGTAAAGGATCCAAGCCAATTAAGCTGGCTCAGGTCTCGCTTCTTTAAGACTCCTCCATTCCAGAGCAAGAATCAATGTCAAGGGTTCCTGTTGACATTCTGGGCACTATTTAAAAAACCCCACCCGGTTTCCTTCCCTAATAACAGCAGACTGATCCTTCTGACAACATTCGGGTTGGATTTCAAAGCGAAGATTCCATTTTTGATTTAAAAAAACCTATATAGCTCAAGTAACCAAATAATAAAAGCACGTTGGCAATGCAGGATACTTCACAGCTTGGCACCGAGTGCTTTCTTTTACATGGTGACATGTGCAGAGCTTCTCAGACAGAAATGAATCATGAGCAAATGATTTTTTTTCTCTTGCAGAGAGCACTGGGGAAAAATAGAACTGCAAAATACCAAAAGATATTTCCCTCAGGACAAATAGAGGGAAGTAGATTAGGGTCTTGTTCAGCAGAAGACTCTTAATGGATTGTAGAAATTTCTGCTGGCTCACAGGGTGGCTTTTCTCGAGCTCTGGTCTGGGCTGATGCAGCCCTTAAGTTCCAGGGAGCCAAGAGCTCATCCTGCCTGCAATAATGAGACCTGCTGGGGAGCAGAGTGTGAGAATTCAAGTGTCTGCACTGCCCCTGGGTGTGCAGAGCAAACCTTTTCTGCCTGTGACATGTCCTGTGGACACGCAGCTAAAATCTAACCTGCTCGAAAAATACTAAAATGTGAGAAACCGCTCATTATTTAGTGAGTCATATCCTTAATGCAGCTGTAGGATGAAGAATAATAAAGTAATGTGTAAGAAAGAGCTGGTGTTATTCTGAAGGGAAGGTGAATTAGTCAAAGTGTTGCAGAGGAACTTGAGCATCTGCAGCACAACCAGAATTTTAAATGCAGGCATAGATTTATTTTCTAGTTGAGCATCAAAAATTCAAGTCTTGTGTATTCTGCAGGTAGGAAAAACTGATTAGGGATTCAGACAGACATAAAGAATACTCCTGTCAAATTTACTCGTGGAAGAATATCCATCTTTAATTCAATCAAATACCTGAGATTGTTCATGTTCAGATTTTTTGGGGGATACTTCTCATTGCATCAGTTTTCCAGTGTTTTATTTCAGAACTTTCCTTCAATTTTTCCCCCCCCTCTTCCTTCCATGTACCATTACCCGCCTTTCATCTCCAGAGTTTATCACAAACTTCACTTTCCCCTTCAGATGTAACACTCAGTATTTTTCTCCAGGCTCTGATGAGCCCAGCCTGGGCTCCTTCTCTCACATTTTTCCCTGCACATTTTGGCAACGTTCACCTCAAGCTGCTCCAGTTGCCTTGAGGGCCTCCTGCACTGCCCAAGGACACCCTGATGCCTTTTCAGGGCTACCTAAAAACAGAGGCTGGGCAAAATTAAGGGAATAAAAAGCTGTTCTGTTTATTGAAGGGCCCTCAGGTACATTCAGGGCAGACAAAGACCCCAGGGACTACACCCAAAAATGGACCACGGGTCACAGGTTTTCATATTTTTATATGTTTGGTCCATTTGCGTATTGGGGGTTAATCTTCCAATTACAGCTTCAGGTAATGAAGTCATTTACCCCAAGTTTGCTCCCCACAACTCACTTTTGTTTCCATCTCTCAGGGCCTGAGGCAGTGAGGTGTCCTTGATTGCCAGGCCTGGAGAGGAATTGTTGTGTCTGCCCAAAATGGGAGAGCAGCAGCTGGCACTGTGTGTGGAGTTTAGAGTGATCCACTAAAGAATCACAGGATTACAAATAGATGGAAAATAGAAAAGCTAAAATCCTAAGGTGTCGAGGCAGGGCCTCCCTGCAGGGTGGAGAGTGTGGCATTCCCTGGGATGATTTCACCCCATCCCCTCTGGACACTTTGCTAATGCACAAGGTGAGGCAGAAGAAATGGTCAGGGCTGTTCCGTGCATGAAAGCAATTCTTTGGTGTTCTCCACCTGTCCTGTGCTCTGAAGGAGTTACTGCACTCTTCTTTCCCAGAAAAAAAAGGTGAGATAGGAAGTCCAAATAGAATATTCCTGAGGTTTCCCATTCCTTGACTCGGGATGGTTTCAGCCATCGGGCTCTCAAATGACAACAGAAAGCCACTTAATATGAGTGACCCTTGCACAATGAAAAAACACTCAAAGGTCCAAAGTTCTTTAAGCAAAACTGTACCACAGTATTATCCAGATATACCACTAATAACATAAAATAATTCCGTTGTATAAGAACACTCAAGGTGGTCAATGTCTGTATGTTATAGAAACACATCCTTATCTTCATTTTATTTTTTTTTTAATCCCAACTTTATGGATCCTATCCCTCCAAAAATGTCCAACACCTTTACCATCACAAAAACCCGAAAGTTGATTTGCTTGCAAATGAAGTTTTCTGTGGAATTCCAGATTGTTTGAACTTTCTGGCCATGGAATAATGACCATAATTCTCCCTCCCCTCCTCCTCAGTTTTAGTGTCAATACTGTATTTATTATATATGAACAATATCACAAATGATGACTACATTAAATTATTTTGTTCACTACAACAGAAATACCTTTTGGGCCTTTTTCCTTGTGGTCAGTCCATGTAACCCTCATTACAGCATGATTTAAAAATTAAAATGCTTCTCCTCCTAAAGTTTCCTTTCCTTGCTGAATTTTAACAGGAAACTGGGGGTGATCAAATATATTGAGCACTAAGAAGGGGTGGGAAATGTGTATTCTCTCAGTCTGGATTTATACAAACAGTCCAGAAATGATGATATAGTGAGTAGCAAGCAGACTTCAAGAGAAATTCAAGAGCATTTAATTTTTACTTAAGAGAATATGTTGTATAGTTTATTTAAAGATATTTTTCAAGATACCCATTAAAGTTGTCTTCAGATCCAATTTTGCTTTCGGTTGCCAAATGTCTTGCTGATTCACTTCTCTTAAAATTTGGTGTGCTCAGAAGGAACTTGAAAAGAGTAATCAGCTCAGTTTTGCAGCTGATGATTTCTGCATTTACCCAATTTGACCATTTAAAAGAGCAGCGTAAGTGAAATAATCTGTTCCTATAGCAACACAGAGAGTCTGGAGGAGCTTCCATGGTGTAGAGATGATATCGAAGCCTTAGAAAACCCCACAAGATAAAAAACACAATGTCTGGATTCTGAGCCAGCCCATCTATGATGAGCTATAGGAGGACATTCCTTGTGTCAGGCATTAGAATTCCCATTTTTTAAGGTGCCTCTGCCTGTTTTTGGCACGAGTTCCAGGAATCGCAACGCTTGCCTGACCTCACTGCTGGCTTTGCCAAGCAGCTGATGGTGGCAGTGGCAGCGTGCCTGACTTGGGAGGTTGCAGCATGAGCCATGTGTTTAAACACCGAGGTGCTGGCAAGAGGCCTCTTGTGGAGAGTTAGAAAATGATTGGTTGTTTCCTTGGCTGTCTGGTTTGGTTTTTTTTTTTTTTTTGATAAGTCAGACTTACCTTTTCATTTATTTGTTGCTGGAATCCTTGAATTCCAAGCAGAGCGAGGTGGTCATTTGCTAGCATGTGAATTCCTCTAAACAGGACGAATGTAACAGTAAATTAGAAAATGACTTGAGCGTCCACGATGACGACAACGATGTGGATGACTAAGAGGACAACAATCACTTGGATGAATGTGGCAACAATGATGGGTTGGACACAGCCAACGGTGACTCAGAGGCTGATTTGGATGCTCACTTTGGGGATAACAGCTCAGATAATGATGTTGACTTGGATGATGATGATGATGATGACAACAGCTCAGGTAACGATGACTGGGACAATGACGATGACGACTTCAACGTGGATGGCTTTGATTTGGATGACAGCAGCTTGGACAGCGTTGACTTGGCTGACGTTAATTTGGATGTCAGTGAACGCTGAGCCATGTCCATAACACAGGGCTTTGTTAGTCCTGCATGTGAAGGGCAGTGGGACCAACTGCCCTGTTTAGATGTAGCGTTACTCCAAAAATGCCTTGCAGTAAAATTCCTTTCATCAAAAACTGCATTCTCTTCCCTCTGCTCGTACACAGAGCTGGCCTGTAAGCAGGGCTTTATTTTGCATATGGCACTGAAAGGTTTGGCCAAAGCCTCGGTGCCTTGTGCAGGGTTCAACAAAGGGATTGACACCTCAGAACTTCTTAGCATGGATAGAGTTGTTGACTGGATAAATTCATTGAAGTATTTTGTCTGAAAACCCACAACCACATCCTTGAAGCCCCGGGGTGCTTTTTCCATCCTCCTTTTTCTGTGTTTGTCACTTGTGCTTTTTGTCTGCTGATGCTTGGTGTGTATTTCAATTATCTCCTTTGATATGTCAGGCAGTAAAAGCATTAAAAATGCCTTGCATGCTCGAGTAAATGTATTTTTCATTGTGCAATGCTTTCATTATTTTTCCAAGTATTCTGTGACAGGAGAGGACGGTAAGGCGAAAGAGAAAAAATAATGTTCTTTTGGAATGTTTCGAGTCCCTTGCACTCCTATTTTCTGTAGGAATTTTATTTTGTGCATTCCTATACAGGTTTGCAAATTAGGATAACACAGGTTGCACACCTGTATCGCAGACTGCACACACCTGTAGGCAAGAGTGAACATTTTGGTCTCCAGGTGATATTCAACTGCTGGATAGTGGGAAACAAAAGCCAGTGCTGCAGAAATTTAGTCAGAGCTCTGGGCCCTCTACAAAACCCGAGGAATAAGACCATGAAATATGGAACAGAGTTAGAGACACTTAAACTGATGGATATGGATGTGAAATTGTGTTTGAAGAGGAGCACACTGCACTGTCCCTGTTAATCAGCCAATTTATTTTTGCATGCTTGCTGCAAGCTCTGGGTAAATACTGGAGTTTCTTTGGGGAACACAGGAATAGGCACAAATTCCTGCAAGACAACGAGCAAAACGAAATCCTGTTTGTTTTTCCTTTTTCTGAGTGAAATAAGAGTCTGATAACTCTGTCAGCTCTAAGTGCATCCAGCGTGGCTGAAATGTCTGTGTGGGAAAGGACCTGGATTCCATCCAAAGGTTTTGAGGCATTGCAATTGAAGATAATTAGTTCATATAATATGATCAGTGTTGTTTAGCTCAGTTCAGGAGTATCTTTCACTCTTATTTAACGCTGTCTGTAGCCTTTAGCACTTGTAATATTCTGGTTACCACATGCGAGTGTGAGCCGACAAAAGACTCTTGCAAGTGCAGAACCACAAATTGATGATGTATTAAAAGTTGCTCACAGAAACATTCTTTCATTCTACAAAAACTCAGGAAAATATGTATCCCTGTTCTTCATTTCAAAAACCAGTCTGAGAACAGTGAGAAGATATGAATAGAGTAAATAATCTGAAATATTAACGTATTTCCTCTCTCCAGAAACAGTGGTCTCCCATTACACTGAGTGCCTTTATGGCTGAGATTTTGTTGAATTTTCCCACGTGTCCTTTTTGGAGCTGTGTAACTATTTATATTGCCAAGGTTTTAAGTACCTGAAATCCACGCTTGGAAAATCTTGTTCGGAATTGTGAATATTTACAGGAGATTAAAGACAGGCATTAAGAAAGAGCTGGCCACAGAGCAAACTGTTGGCCAGGGAATTACCTGGAGCAGGGGAGGACAGAACAAGGACTCCAGGTAATGGTTTTCACACTGTAGCCAATTGTCACAGTCAACAGACTCATGAGTTTCCTTTGGCAAACTCCCCCCCATGTCTAATTAAAACTTTCTCTCAGCAGTGGGTGTCATGGTCAATACGAATTAAACAGATTTAGAAGTTTCCTCTCTGCATTTCCACGTGACTGGCTGTCCTCTTCTTGTTTCAGGCCTTGCACGCAGCACCTGCTGGCCACTGATCTGTGAGAGTGAGAGCCCCGAATTTCCTTTTCCAGCAGGCTGCTCAGAGTTCCTGCTCTTCCTGAGGGAGCTGTTTGCCTGCCCCATCTCCCCTTCTGCCCACCCCCAGCACAGGGACCTCATTTCATGTGCACTCTGTACATATAATTTGCAGCCAAAGTGAATATACCCGTGTGGAGGCACTGGATATTTTTCTCTCTGTGTGAAAGAATGAAACTTTGTTATTTCACTGTTTGCTCAAGGTGAAGTGCAGAGCTCCTGAGGAAACTCTGTAAATAAACACACGGAGTTCTGGGCTAATAATTAGCAGTCATTATTTCTGTATTGTTAAAGAATATCAGACAAACCTGGGTTTTGCTTGCTTCTTGGTATTGATTCAGAGAAATGAAGTATTGTCTTTGCCTGGATGTCAGATCTGTGCTAGGGGCAAGTTTGGCAGCATTTGCCATCCTGCAGCACTTCCCTGGTTTGTTCTTTCCCAAATGCCAACCATCATCATGTCAGAAAGCAGAAGTGGCAGTGAAGGTCGTGGTACCTCATGTTGACTCTAAAGTTATGGTTTTCAGCTATGCCTTCCGAGGAAAATTAGGTGGGATGAAAGCTAAGAGTGGGTTGACTGAGGTACGAAAGGTACAATCAAATAGCAAAAATAAATCTTAGTCTAGAGTTTTAAGATGAATTTGTGAGGAATCTCTGGGTGAAGGTGTGGGTGGCATTGTCTGAGCAGCGCATTTTGTAGGGTGGTACCCAAACCTCAGCTCCTCTACTCACACATGTTCTTTTTCTCATCTAATGGACAGCAAACAGGATTTCATTTGGCTCTTCCCAGAACTCTTTCTGCTCAAACTTCTCTCCCTTACTGGATTATCCAGAAACCCCTCCCATGGAGCCAGTGAGATGCCTCTGATTCAGCAGCTGTATAAACCAGATATCCCTTTATTTTTAGAGGCAGCCCTAATGCCTGGCTGATGCTCCCATTTTGTGCTTTGGGGCATAAATTGATTACTGCTGAAATCAGAAAGGAGTCTCTGCCTGCTGCTCCATGGCTGGACCCATGCAGACTGTATTCCTCTTTTGCTGGCTTCTAATTCTGCTGTTAACGTGAAGTTTGTCCTGAATGTAATTACAAATTGACAGGTACATATTTATTCTAATTGCATTTCATAAGGCTACTTAATCTCCATAAAGACACCAAGTCTGCACAGAGTCTCCGTGGCACAAGCAGTGACTCATCAAAGGGAGGAGGGAAATCCAGAACTTCACGTCTTTATGGTGCTCTGGGAAAATCTAAGTGGGTCTAACAAGATATTGGATCTTTAATTTCAGAATCAGTCTCCTTTGCAGGACCCTTTCAGAACCTATTATTTCATTCTGACAGAAGTTATAATATGTACTTACGAAAATATCTGGAAACCTTCTGTTTGGGATTTGACAGCTGAACATCAGGGGTTTTCCCAGCAGTCCTACAGAGCTTATTTTCTGTTCCTACAATTAAATCACTGTGCAGAGGAGAGGATCTATGCATAAGAGGAGGGAATAAAGGAGTTAGTGCAGTTAATAAAGCAGAATTTGTAATAAATCAGTTTGGCAATTTCATTATGTTTCCACTCACTGAGGTGATGTAACAGAGCAACGTCAGGCAGATTAAGTGTTCTTCCTACATCCATTGATCACTTATGTACTTATTTATTGCTCAGCTCTAATAGGAGTGTTTTGGGGAACATTTGCATCATTCCCTCAGTCTCTTCACTGAAGTTTTTACATCCTTGCAGTGTTTGGGATCCTCTCTGGGGCTGTCTCTCACCTCAGGGAGTGGGATAGTGAACAGCAGCACGAAAGCTGAGGGAAGTGGCAAACAGCGGTTCCAAACAAGCTGGAACCTGGTTCTTTCAGACTCAGTTCTTACTTTTGCTGGTTACTCCTGGTGTTTCTGTCTTTCTAGAAGTGATAGATAAGAATATTCATATGTATACACTGCTGGCCCCTTGAGCAGGAACTGGGAAGGTGCCTACACCATGAGGAGTCAGAGCTGACACACCCCTTTTAACAAAATTATGGGCACCTCAGAGGGTGAACAAAGAAAACCACTTCAGAAAGAATTAATGCAGAGTTTTGCCAAGACCTTAACCCACAAAGTGATTTTTTTCCCCCAACTAGAACGATGAAAACAAATCTGCATTTTGAGAGGGGCACTCCCCAAAACAGGCTGATTGTCCCCTGGAGGGAGTGGGAGTCTCTTACAGAGCCTGGAGGAGGTTGCTGCCTGGCCAAAATGTAAGTAGAGGCTTTAAATAAAATATGTTGTTTGGGCTGGCTGGCATTGGTATTTCCCACCGAAAGGCCAAGAGCCATCCCCATGGGCTGCTCCCCCTGCACAGGCAAAAGACAAGACTCAATTTTGGAGAATTTATTTTCATAGAATCCTCTGGTCTATAAAAACTGCAAATTCAGAGCTTGCACCAGCCTGGGTGCAGGCAGAGATCACCATTCAGCCATAACACAATGATATCAAGGCAGAAGATTAAACTGGGCTCAGAAATACAGGCTCTGCTGCTTCAATAGTCCCAGGAACAGCACAAGCACAGGAAGAACAGTGTTGTGTTAAATTACAGCATTTCTTAAATCTGTGAGAGTGAAAAGTATTCCTGTAGAGTGTTTTTGATAAATACAGTAAATACAGCTTGAAAGGCCTTTTCCAGAGATCCCTGTCACAGCAGTTAATGATTAGAGCGTTATTTAATTGAGTTGCTACTATGAATTCATTAGCCAGAATTTGTTTGTGGCTCAAAGTTAGCATCCTGCTGTAAAAACATTAGATGGGATTTTTTAAATTGAAATCCTATTTAATGACTTAGTGTTTCTGGAATTGGGAAGATTGTTATGTGGAATCTGGGCTGCTCACCTGGCTCCATAGGTTAATGATTTCTCTGAAATGAAAAATAGGAGTTTTTCCCTCTAGTCTGTCCATCCATCCATCCATCCATCCATCCATCCATCCATCCATCCCTCCATCATCTGCAGCTCTGAAAGCAAAGCTAAATGGCAGCCTTTAGCAGTGAACTGGGTGAGATGGGATAGAAATGATTTTCTCACTTCCATCTGACAAGCCCTGTGATTGACAGTGAAAAATTCCTTCTGGAGCCTGAGCCAACACTGCGTGCAGGGCCAGGGAGTTTGCAGGAGTTTCACAGAATTCCTCGAGTCAGTTAAACCTCAGGAGACAAACCTCTGTGAGCTTTTGCAGGGGAGCAGCCACACTGCTGAAAGAGAACAACACAAACCCCTCTTAGCCTTTTCCAGAAATCCTTGTCACAGCAGTCAGTGATTAGAGCGTCGTTTAATTGAGTTGCTAATATGAATTCCTTAGCCAGAATTTGTTTGTGGCTGTTCCTGCGTAGATGTCCTGACTTCTGTGAGGGGTGTGGGCACAGAGAAAATCATGGATTTGGATTTAAGGGTATTTGGGGAAGAGAATCAAGCACACACTTATATTTTTATCTGCTAGACGTAAATAAATCCTGTCAAAATTTCAAGCAAAACAAAAGCCAGAGTCATACAGGTAGCTGGGATTTTTGTGGGCCATATTTTGAATCACAAATTGCTGCTTGGAGGCAGGCCTGGAGAAGATGCAGGAGGAGCATTTTGCTTCCTATGGAAGTGATGCTGTTTTCCTTTGCACATTTCCCTCAGCAAGCACCGATTCGAATGTCAGCACATGGCTTTTCTCCCTGAACCAGGCAAATATAACACTTAACACTGGGGATTTAAGATCTTAATTCAGCTCCCTGCTGTGTATCATTTAGAATGCAGTCTCTAACGACATGATCACATTGGTTTTCTCTTGTTCTCTCGCACACTCTGTTTTATTTTTGTTTTTCTTCTCCCTCCCTCCACCTCACTGGGAGCACTGACAGCTTGGACAAGATGAGTCAGAGCCGTTCAGTAAACAGGGACTATTAAATTTCCCCTTCCTCTGCTAAAAAAAGTTGTATCACCTATGTCTAAATAGCCACCTCTTTGAAATTGTAGGAGTGGTTTTCAAGAGGATTTTAACCCTGCTATAATAGAGCAGTTGCTTGAAAATATTGAGAGCATTAAAAAAAAAAAAAAAAGACTGCCTGGACAGACTGATAAAAACAGTGGAAAATGTTGAGTCATGCAGGCTGTTAATTACAAAAAAAAAAAAAAAAGAGAAAACATCGAGGGAATATTGTTAAGGCACAACTGCCTTTTTATGGGTAGAAAAAACCAGGCTAAAATAACTTTAAAGCGTAGCAGTCGGAGTAAGTGATGGTGAAAAGAGATGGAGAAAAACACCTTTCTATGATCATAGGTGTTTTGATTTAAAACGGGATGAAAATATTTGTTTAGCTCAGTCTAAACACTTATATGACACATTTAGCTTTTAAAATGCTTGAATCTCTTTGGCATTCTTTTACACTGGCATATGGAGAGATAAATGTGCCACAGTTTCTCAATTCTGCCCTTTACATTCTAATTAAAGGAGAAACAACCCACTTTTCTGACTGTTTTCCAGAAGGAGGAATGATGAAATTTCTGCTGGTTTGTGAGTTAGAGCCTTCTCCCACTTTCCCTTCATAGGACCTTAGAGAACAGAATCTTATTTCATAACTGTTGGAGGTAGGAATCTTTTAATGAGAGAATCTTGACAGAAAAATATCACAGTTTATTTCTTATCCTGAGAGAGGGTAAACAATGAAAGATTTCTTGTGTTCTCTAGTAACGGTGGTGTTTTGGATGAGCAAAAAATCAGAATCTTTCCCTCAAGGGCTAATTTGACGTGTGGCTAGTCATTCTACGTGAAACAAAATGAATGTTCCAGTATTGTTCCAGGTTTTCATGTGGAAAAAAATATTCTCAAAGGAAGTTTCTTTACATATCTCCCCAGTTTATCATTCCCTCACAGAATCAGAGAGTGGAAAGGACCCCTGAGTGTTCCTGTTACGAAGCTTTTGCTGCCTGGTAATTGTAATTAATGAGACTCAATGCCCACGGTCTGTCCTCTGGGTGTTGCTTCTATTTGTAGGAGCTTTATCTTGTCCAGACCCAGCAGAATGTGCAGAAGCCAAAAGCAGGGCTAAAAAAAAGAGTGCCAGAACCAAGAGCAGCTCCAGCAAGACCCAGGAAATCCCACCTGGTGAAAATGGGAATTCTCACACGAGGGATTTCAAACCAAACTCGATTTGAGGCATTTTTCACAACTGAAGGAGAGGATGAGAACATTCATGTGAGTCAAACAATATCAGCAGGATAATTGTCTGAGATCATCCAGGGAAAGGCCAGGAGGAACAGGATTTTTGCAGAGCCACCGGAGGAGCAGCAGAGGCTGGGAAAGTTCTCTGGAAATCGTCTGATTAAGTTCCTGTGCAAAGCAGGGCTGTCCCTGGTGCTGGATGAGCCAGCCACGGGTGTGAGCAGCTGGCCCAGGACACAGCTCCATCCCTCTGGGTGATGCCTTAGGATTTAGCTTTTATATTTTTCAGATCCTGTGCTGCTTTAGTGTATAACTCTAGAATTCCACAGCCTGTCAGCTGCTGCTCTCCCGTTTTATTCGGACAAAACAATTCCTCTCTCGGCCTGAAACTCAAGGACACCTCACTGCCTCAGGCCCTGAGAGATGTAAACAACACTGAACTGGGGGGGGGAAACTGAGGGTAAATGACTTCATTACCTGCAGCTGTAATTGGAGGATTAACCCCTGATAGGTAAATGGACCAAACTTAGAATTGTGTGAAAAACTTGTGACCATGGCACATCTTGGGTGTAGCCCCTCTGCTACGAATGCACTTTTACTCTGTCTCCCTCAGCAGCTCTTCCCTTTTGGGTTTGGGTTTAACTGCTCCTCACTTCCATCCCAGGACTTCCTCAAATCTCCCACCACTGCTATTCCTGCTTGAGGAATCCCTGCTTTCTCAGCCCTTCCCACCACGGAGCTTCCTTTCACTCCTTACTGGGATTTTTTCCCCCTTCTGTTCATCATTTGCAACCCATCTGTGTTTTTTGAGGTGGGACAGCGGGAAGGCTCAGTTCCCCCAGCTATTCATTGTGAGAGTGTTATTAAGTAGCAGAACACCTTTTAATCATCCAATTTCTTCTTAATCCTTTTCCTATTACTTTCTTCCATTTTCAGTGTCTTTGCACGTTAATCCTGTGTTCTTAGAGAGCCATCAGAATATCTTCCACATATTATCTGAGAGCTACCAGCTAATTTTAAAGCTGTAATTGAGTAAGCAAAGTAACTTTCCCCGACTATGCATTGCTTTACACTTATTGGCGTGGTGAATTTAATTTTCTCCTCACTCAATGAGATTCGTGAAGCCTGCTTTAGGTTTTAGTGCACTGGAGAACTCAGTGCTTTTCACCCTTTCAAAACTCAGTGGTTTTCACCCTTCCTTGCAGAACATTCCTGCAGGTGTTTCAGGGTTCCAGTCCCCAAAATTGTGCTTGGTGACCTCAATATTAATATTGCTTCTTTGTGAAAACTCTCCACTTATTCCTAACCCTTTTTTGTTTGTTAAGAGATTAGAGAGATTCTTTTTTTTCTGGGGGAATTTATTTTCCTGGAGAGCCTTTGGTGAGATGTCAGAGGTTTGACATCTCCCATTACAGTGCACTTATGTAATTTTAGCTGATACCCTGACTGATTCCTTTTAGGAGCTCCAGAAGATTTCTCTTAGCCTTTCTCTGATGGCTACATCTTCCCTTTTTATTTTAACTGACATTTTTCCAGAGAATTTTCAGCTCTCCTAAAGTTCGCGTCCTCATTTGGTTTTAGTGTTTGTTTTTTTATTTGTTTGTTTTTTCCCCACTAGCTATTATGCCTAATAACACGGCTTAGATCATTTTGAGCAAATATGGGATGCACAGAATGAGCTAAATTGTGGAAAGAGGAGAGCTGGCATTGTAGTTTTTCAAGAGAAGCCAATTAATAAAGGCAGCTTTCAAAACAAGGTCTGAAAATGTTATAGAAGCTGACTGGACGGAAAGCAGCAGAAAGTGGTTTCGTTCTGGCTGAATAAATAGAAATATTAAATTCTCTGGATATGTCTATGCACAGTCTTACAGATGAGGTGGGGATTTTCAGAGTTGCATTTATTCCGTTTTTTGTAGCTGCTCGCTGCTTCTCCAATGTACAGTTGGAGGAGATATTGTTAATAACTGAGTTTGTCACCGTGTAGGGATGGGATTTTCACACAGGAGCAATGAAAGGGCCACTCACTGTGCGAGATTTTCTGAACTTTCTTCAAGAGAATTAAATTTCTGAGCCACACATCCCCAAGGTGTGGGCTTGCCATTCGTTGGAGTGACACTTGTGGCACTGATTGGCTGCTGCTGGAACTGTGAAAATGAAAATCCTTGTGCTTAGTGGCTGTTTGGAGACCAGACCCAAACCCCTGACGTTGCGGTGACACAAATTCCCACCTAAAAGAGGAAAACAGCAGCTACGAAAGGAAGGACGTTATTTCTATTTTTAACCTCTCCATTTTCCTTCTAAAACCTGGGTGATGAGGGCCACGTTTCCCATGGCAAACCCAGGATTTGCCTGATCACTTTCAGCCCTGCAGGGAGGGCAGTTTTTGCAAAGCACTGCCTCCTGTTTATGATCAATTACGATTGTAAAAGCACTGCTGGCCAATATGGAAAAATCCTACCATGGTGTTCAGTTTCCTGCAAAATCCCCAATTTTACTTTTCTCTGGATGCTCTGCCATAGAAATATCTGCTCCAACAAGCAAGCTGAACAAACTGCAGATGTGGAAGGCGAGAAAGAACTGACACACTGGTGGCTTGCACACGTAGGGATGCTGCTGCTGCTCTGTGCAGCAGACACCTCCAGCAGCTGTAAACGAGGACAGCACATTCCAGCCCCAAAAAAACCCCTCTCTCCTCTGAGTGTGGTGGTTATGCACAATTGCAGCGTTTATCCACTTTTCATTTCAAGTGGTTTGTTGTTTTGTTTTGTTTTGTTTTGACTAGAAGACACATTCATATCAATAGGCTGGTGTATTTTGCTGTATTATGGAATCACAGGATGGTTCGGGTTCGGAGGGTCCCTAAAACTGATCTGGACTGGCTGGACTGCCTAAAGTTTAGACTGACTGGACTTCCTAAAGTTTAGACTGACTGGAAGCTGACTGGACTAAAAACCAGAAAAACAGGACTAAAAAGGCTGGAAGGGACCTTAAAGATCATCTCATTCCCATCTAGTGCTGGGCAGGGACACCTTCCACTGTCCCAGGTGTCTCCAAGTCCTGTCCAGCCTGGCTTTGGGCACTGCCAGGGATCCAGGGGCAGCCACAGCTCCTCTGGGAACCTGTGCCAGGGCCTCCCCACCCTCATGGGGAAGGATTTCTCCCTAATTTCCAATCTGAGCCCACTCTCTGTCAGTTTGAAGCCGTTCCGCCTTGTCCTGTCACCTAAATATTCTCTCTCCATGTTTCCTGTGGCCCCTTCAGGTCCTGCAAGGCCACAGTGAGGTCACCCCAAAGCTTCTCCTCTCCAGGGTGAACAACCCCAGCTCTGGCAGCCTTTCCTCCCAGCAGAGCTGCTCCATCCTCTGCTCATCCTGGAGCCTCCTCTGGGCTCTCTGCAGCAGCTCCAGGTCCCTCCTGTGCTGGGGCAGCTCTGCAGGTGGGGTCTCACCTGAGTGGGGCACAGGGTCACAATCCCAATCCCTTCCTGCTGCCCACGCTGGGGATGGGGGTTCTGGGTTGGGACAGGTCCAGCTCTCACCCACAGCACCCCAAATCCTTCTCCCAGGGCTGGCCTGGAGCTGGTCATGCCCAGCCTGGATCGATCCAGCAGATGTAGCAGCAGAAGATTGATTTATGAGCAGGTGGTGTTTGTAATGCTCAGCCTCTGCAGCTGAAAGGTCCCTAAATATTGTTTTCACCAGGCTTTGTTCCCACAAATCGCTGCCTCTTCGAGTGGCACGCAGTGTGGGAAGGCAGCAGCATCATGTGAATCAGAATGTGACTGCTGGCAAAATATTCCAAAAACAGGGAGTGTCACTGGAGCCCTGTGGATGGGGGATTTCATCTGGGAGGTTTCTCAGCTTTTTCAGAAGAGCTGGGCTCCAGTCTTAAAGCTATTGAAAAAAAAAAAAAAAAAAAAAAGTGTAGTATTCATCTGTATTAAAAGCTTCCAGACGAAAACACAGTTATCTAAGGCTGTCTTCATGGCAAAGAACCTTTGGAAAAGAGGCAGGGAGCATAAAGTAATGAGTGGGTGCCTGATATTGCAACAGGGAGTGCTTTTAATTATGAGATGCTGCAAAACCTCTGGGTAACCTGCTTTTCCCAAGGTTCAGATGAGCATCCCTCTGTCCTCGTGCCAGTCCTGCCCCAGACAATGTGGCAGCCCAGATTCTTTGCCTTGCTGCCCTTGCACAGCCCTTCATCTTTCAATTGTCTTATTTGAATGCCAGAAATGTCACTGCAGGATTTGGTTCCAGCTCCCCATGAAGGCATGGCACTCACTCCTGTTTTATTAATGTTCTCATCTAAAAGTTTCACTCTAAACTTGGCTATCTCCCACTAATACTGTTAGGTGGGTGCAGTCTGCTCTCTCCAACAGACAACTTGAATAAAAAGCCTCTTTTGGTGCCTGCTTTGAGGGAAAATAGCACCATGAAATAAGAATTTAAGGTTTGTGTTTGTCACAGGCGTAGTCTCTGCCACCTTCCACGAGTGGCAGCTGCTTTTAAGAGACACGAAGCTTAAAAAAATTCCAAAGTGGCTGTAGAGGTGAATCATGGGGAATGTTCTTTGTTCAGCTCTGATATATCAATTTTTCTTCCCTCAGGGGAAAAGACAGCATAGGATAGGTGAATAAAAAGGTGGGAGCAGCGTGTCCTGTCCCCAGGGACACTTTGGATAGAGCATCATGCTACTGATAATTGTCTGCTGCTGCCTGAGAACAGCCTGTCCTGGGCTCTGCAGCTGCCCTGACCCAGCAATTCCCTGTTATTTGCTTTGTTCCAGCAGGCCCTGCAACAGGATACAGATGACTGGAGCACAGGGTTTGAGCTGGGCTCTTTCTGAGCCTTTGGTTTTAGTGGGAGGTGGGGAGGGAGGGAGGGAGCCCTTTTGAACTCGAGTGTAAAACAGAATCAGCAGTTTGTACGTTCTGCTTGTATTGCTTTTTAAAAAATTCTTTTACACGTAACTGGTGTTGAATTTTTTTTCCATCGAGAAAGGTAAACAGAATTGATTCTTCCCTTCATGCATATTTATCGTCAGAAAATCATTTAAATATTCCTTAATTTGTGTTAATAGTGAAAGTCCTCCGATGTGTCCTATCAATCTCTTTGAAAGCTGGTGCATAATTTCCATTAGGAAAGTCCAAGAGGAATATAAAGTAGACTTTTCTGATTTTTTTTTTTAACTAAATGGATAAAGATATAGGAATGGCTGTGCAAGATTCAGAACCTGTCCCTGAAGAAAACCAAAGCTAATACAAAAGCATATTGATTTGGGTTGAATGCCAGTTTTGCTCAGGAAAAAAAACCCTGTTCATTAAAGTGGTTCCTCTGAAATAAAAGCAATGTAAATGTTGTGTATTTTTACCTCTCTGTCCACCTCCCCCCCGTCCTGTGGTTCCTCTGCCCCTGTTTCTCCTCGAGGGAAGGCTGTGCCCACCTAAACGCTGTGATTTTATTCTCTTTTTAACACAGCAGGGTGGTTGCTGATGGATTCTCTGGATCTGGGTGGATCTCATCAGGAAATCCCGGAGCTGGGACAGCCCTTGCACTGTGAATTCTCTCTCGTTATGGCTCTTTAATCTGATAAATGTTTTCTCTCTGATCTTGCCATGATTTTTTTGTTTAAGGGATGGAATAATGAGGTTAAACCAAGCTTGTTTAAAGGGGCACTGAGTGAACAGAGTTTGCCTTCCCCTCTCCAACCTTTTATTCTGCACTTAAATCAGAATCATGAAATAAATCATTAAAACTCTGCTCAGCCAGGACAGGTAAAGACTATTTCTGTTTCCTACCCAAAGATCCAGCCCAAATTCCAAGATTCCCATGGAGATTCCCAGCAGTGCTGGTTCCATGGTGCTTTCTTTAACAAGAACTGGCTCTGCCTCTGAGTTTTTTTGTCTCTTGCTTACATGACATCAGGAAAGAGTTGAGAAGAAAGAATAAATTTGTCCTTTAAAAAAATCAGCAAGAAAGAATAATCTGTCCTTTGAAAAAAATCAGTTAATCAAACTGGATTTCTTTAAAAGTGTGTCAGCTATTAAGATTTTTCCTAACATGTTTTTATTTACATCATGGGCTTTTGTAACCAGCTAATGTGGGTTTGCACTGTAACTGAAGAATGTCATGGCCTGTCCCGATGGGATAACCTGAGTTACACAATTTAAATATTGATTAAAAACAAAGAAACCACCCACGCTTCCTCTCTCTAATAGGAAAATTTGGAGAGGGAAAGCTTGTGTTGGATACTGATCTCACTCGTGTGAATAGAGTGGCACTGAAGAAATAAGAAGACAGAAATGGAATGGTGCAATCCAATTTTTATAAAGAGATCATTAAATATTCCTGCTATGATCGGTCTAATTAATGCTAATTATTTAAAGCTTTTGGATGCAAATAGCCACAGGCAAGCCACTGGGTAGTATGTAAATACTTGAGAAGGAAAGATATGGAAGATATGGGTTTATCTCACTCATTCATGAAGGCTTATTAAGAATATGGCGATGTTGTCAAACACTTGTTAAGAACTTATATATTATCTGAGTTTGGAATCCTCAGGCAAACCAGGCAATGTGGTTTTTCTCCCTCTTTGGGATTATTCAGTATTCCTTACACTGACCTCTGCAGAAATTCAGCGGAACAGAAGTAAAAATCAAATTTTCTTTCTCTTTCAAATTTCTTGATGTCCGTTTAGTCATCTTTTGAAACGATGCAAGGAAATGAAAATATCTGCAATTTCTGTAAATGCTTTTCTGGGCACTGCTGGTCTGCAGGGACATTGTGCCAGAGCAGGTGGAGAGGAGAGCCACAGCACAAACATTTCCCACAACAAACTGTGGATTTCTGCTTAGAAAGTTTAGAAACCATTTTGAAAGCCACTTCTGTAGCATTTGATCTTAATAATCTTTATTTATAATGGCTTGTAGTGTATCAGTAGCAGAGTTCCATAGTCAAGGCATTTGTGGTCACGGACAATTTGTGAGAATTTTCCCAACCAAGGAAAAATGGAAATGCAGTTGTTGGCACTTTCTTAGAGAGGAAAGGAAATGTGGAGGAAGGAAGACTGGAATGCTCCATGTCCGTTGAATAACGACCTTGGAAAATCCATCTGTGTCTCATACTTTCTCTTGCCACTCGCAAGGGAAATGCTGACTCTGTTATCATCAGATTGCAAGTCAGGAGCTCATTTTGCCTTTTTGGGCCGTGCCCAGTATGGAAATCCAGAGCCAGCTGAAGTCCCTGCATTCAGCACCAACAATCCCCTCTAAAAGACCTCATTCCCTCATTCCCTGCCATTCCCTGGGCAGTTTTGGGGCCAGCATTGCAGGCAGTGTTTCTGCAGCCGTCTTTAGGAGCAGACCCATCAAATCTGACCTGGAGACTCTTCCTGCTGTGTTTGAGCAGTGGATTAAGGCTGGAAATTCCCTCTGGCTTGGAGTGGCAGGGAGAGCATTCCCACACTGCATCCCTTTGGGGCTCAGGATTGCTCAGCCACACATGGAATCCAGAAATATTGCGGAGGAGTTGTGCTGTTTGTCTCGGAGACATCTGGTGATAGAGCACTGAAATCTGCTCATCTGATTTGTGCTTGATGTGGGTTCAATTCTGACAGATCTTATTAAAATAAAATAAAATAAAGCCCCAAGTACTCCTGCATTAATTTCTTGCTTTGCCTTGCTTTCAGGTTTTTTCATAAGTGTAGCTTTGCCCTGTGCTGCACAATAAATGTTCTGAGTTTACCCACGTTGAGCTGTTTTAAATCCTGGAATTACCAAGCCTTTCACTAATTTTTATCATGTGAAACGTTTCCATCAAACGATTTATCTTTATTTATCATGTATACTTATAATACTTATCAAGTATTTGGGGCTTTTTACTGAATTATGAGGAAATATTTATGTTTTACAGAGACACACTGAAATTACCTGGGAGGATGAAAGGAACAGCTTTAATGTGCTCAGTCAAATGTGCATTTGTCTCTAAGATTGTCAGTGACATGCATGAGGAACTGCCAGAAACAGAAAAGGTGGAATACTTAGGATAATCACTCTGAAATATTTAGCCTGTATTTTATTTTAGGTGTTTGGACAGCCAGTAGGATCAATCAATAGCGAACAAAACTTACGAGTCCCATTGTTACAGACAATTTCCTTATAATTCACTTGTATAATTCTCCTTTTGAGAGACTTTTTGTTGCAATGTAATCTGAACCCCAAGGGTGAAGGGGTGATAACCTCTGTGAGAAACTGAATGTGGCACTCGACAGAAATAATTTCAGACCTGATTATTGCAATCAAATACACAAATGACTTCTGGACATAACTTTTTCTCGTTTCACCTTGCCAACTACCAATGCTTTTAATGGTTATTCTTCTTTATTTCACGGGCTAAACTCCAGATATTTGTGTTTTCCCTGGGCAAAAGGACACCTGTACAACGTGGTGCTACTCGTGCCTTTTACCCACCAGCATCCTGCCATGGCTCAGTCTCTCTGACTCCACTCAAAGCAACATTCTGCCAGGTCATCTTCTGCTGATGAATGTGAGAAACATTCCAAATAATAGATGGGAGCTGATTGTCGAAGTGCAGAGCTGGACTGAGTGAGGCACAGAGTGAATGGCAATGAGCAGTGGTCCCAGAACGTCCCTCCGAGGGAAATCAGAGCAGCAGCGCTGGGCTTTTAGCTCAGTGCAACATTTGCTAGAGTCAGACTGCCTCTGGCTCAGAGAAAATGAAAGTGCAATTATTGGCCTTCAGGAGGATGCTGGAACAGTTTGTGTGCTGTTCCTTTCGAGAGTATTTTCTTCCCATCTGACACACACATTAAGAACCAAGAGTAAATACTCAGATATCTTAATTTTCTTGCTGCCTTTATTATGCTGCGCTCGGTTTTCACCCTGGGAAGCCACACGTGAAAGGCTTGCAGGATCAGCCAGGCAGAAAGTCTGGTTTGCTTTCCTAGAAACAAAATAGAAATCACTTCTAAAACAGAGGTCAGCCCAAAGTGGGGTTCTGGTGCGTCAGCCGTTGATAATCCTGATACTGCGCAGCGTTAATTCATACTGCATGCAGCTTTTATTTATAGCTAGCAAATAATGCACCCTTGAGCTTCTTCTAACCTTTCGAGAATGGACTAAAATTAGAAGTCGCTGGTGGAGGGCTCATCTGCTAAAAAGCTGAGCTGCTTTTGGGTTTGCTCTCCTTCTCTGCAGGCAGCAAGGTGCCGGCTCCTTACGTCAGCAGCACGAACCCCATCTGCATTAATAATGCCACAGTGGATGGAGTGAAGGAAAAGGTGCAATTAAATTTCCCTCAGCAGACACGGGGCAGGTTGTGAAGTGCTAACAAGTAAATCTGGCAAATGAGGTGGCCAGATGAGCAAACCCAGGGCTGACATGGAGAGGGGGTTCCTAGGAAAATCGTGGTTCCATGTCTGATTTAGGAGATCTTTTCTGTAGAATAGTAGGCCAAAATATTCCCTCATATATTTAATCCTACCTGACATAAGTTGTCTGAGGATTGTCCTACGTAGGTAACAAGAAAGACAATGTCGAAATAAGGATTTACTAACAATCTTTCCTTAGCAACTCCTAAATTATTTCTGATGCTCTGGGCCTTCCTCCATCTAGACTTGCACTTTAGCTTCTGCCCCAGAACCTTTCAAGACAAAAAAAACCCCAAAACAACACCCTCCCCCTCCAATATAGAAAGGATGGGTTTGCCTAATTAACAATAAACTGATTTTTAAATGGCACAGTTGAAAAAATTGTGACAGAACTTTAATGTGGACTAACTACTGCACTGATGTGGTGGCCTTTGCCTCTCAGTGACAAAAGACTGCCATGGCATTTTCACTGATATTTGGAAGATTTTCATTAATGATCTCAAGAAGGTATTAAGGAAACTTTAGGGAAGAACAGACGAGACTAGATTAGACTAGACTAGAAAAATATGGTGTTTGTGCTTTGCAGCTTTCACCTGTTATCATTCCTAAAATTAGTCAGGGCATTTTAACTCGTTTTGATGTTACTTTAGCTTATTTTACTCATAGCTAAATTGAGAAAAATGTGTCATATACAGGAAATTAACTGTTCAGACTCTGGAGAAAAACTGATATTGATACCTGATACCCCCCTGGGTTTTCTGCCACTATTCAGGCTGGATGTAGATTCAAATTTGAACATGCAAAATCTCTAAAGTTAGGACTGGAACAGATCTCTAGTGGTCACATGGTACAGCAGAACTCCACCCCTTTCACATTATTAAAATCCAAAGGTTCTTCTTGACCAAAAAATATTTTCCTTTATGTATTTCTGATACTCCTTCATCTGTTGGACATAGCAGAACGACCTTCCTTGGTTTTGTTTAACTTCCTGTCTCCTCTTCGAAGTCAGGACGTTTGCAGAGGTGATGCTGGAGCTGAAAGTGAGCTGAGAAGGGAACAGGAATATTCTGCAGCAGGAATATTCTGCAGCAGGAATATTCTGCAACAGGAATATTCTGCGAGAGCACTGAAAATCCAATTTTGTGTTCACCAAGAGCCATCCTGACCCCTGGCAGGGAGAATACCACACTTCCAACTCTGTGCCTCGCTCTTTGCTCCTCTCTTCCCTCAGAGCTGCCTTGAATTCCCTCCCTTTAAAGATATAACCCAAGATTTATCTCTTGTTTTGTGCACAGGCCTTCGAAACTGGTAATTAAGCAGCCATTTAATTTGCAACGAGCGGTTTGTCTACCAGAAAAGGGAAGCAAGGAAGACTCGGTTGTTAATGGCATTGTCTCGCTGCTGGGGTTTTGTTGTTGTTTTGTTCTCTCATTCTTCTTAACAGGCAGCAAGGGAACTGAAACTGAGTTGTTCCTGGTGTGCAGGGAGTGTTTGGGATGGGATCCACCGCAAGCTTTGCATTTTAATCCGTCTCATGTTTGCAGAAGAGACCAGAGAGTTTTCTGAGGCTCCATAATCTCCTCTATTGCTGCATATTTTGCCGTACCATTTACATCTAGAGCCTTCTCAGACCATCTGGAGCGAATCTGTGTGCAACAGAAAAATGGGAAAAAACTCCGTGTTCCTTATGGAAATGGATTCCGTGAGCCCCTCCTCTCAGCCAGGCAGGTTTTTGGTCGTGTTTTTCTCAGGATGGATGGATGGAACGCTGCTGCTTATGTAACAAAGCCGTGAGTTTGCCTTTTAGAATAAAAAGTCGGGTAACCAAGCAACAAAAATCGTCCTTGCCCTGAACACAAATTGCTGTCTGATCGTTAGGATGCTAACACTGACACTCTCAAGGATTAAACACCGAAGGTTTCAGTGTGAGCAAGCAGCTTTCAGCCTTCTCCTTCTCATGATGTTGTTTCGGGAGTGCTCAAATGTTTTTAAAATCCTATTTTCTTGTGCACAGAGAAGCGATGGTCCAGCTCTTTCCTCTAAACCACACAACTTCCAGCTAAATGCTGTTGCCTTCCCCAGAATCCTGTCTTGGAGTATTTATCTGTGTGTGTAAATCAGGAGAAAGGCGCTCTGGTGGAGCAGAATTTTCTTCCATTCATTCAGATTTGTTGATGCCATACCAGTGCTGGCATTTAAAAACTTAACGTGAAGTTTTAAGCCAGGGTTTGCTGATGCTTGGCCTGGTGGTCATCTCCAGACAGGGGCTTTTAATAAGGCAAGAGCTCTCATAAAACTGAATGTGATTATCCACGCACAGAGCACAGGACAGGGCAAGCCTGGGTTGGAAATACCACCTTGGGAGACGTGAGCATTATGAGGCTTCCTTAAATAGCAATGTATGCTGTACAGGAGGAAGGAATTCAGTTTAAAGATACCATTACAAGAAAGGAAAATGAGAATTTTGCGGGCAAATTTTGAACCGCAGACTTTTTAGGGACTACAAATGGCAAAAGGGATTTTATCAGCTGGGGAGGATGAAAATTTCCAGACTTGCTTCAATGCAGACTTTTCAGTTTTTAAGTTATTTCAATGCAAAGTTTGGCAATGCCTCGTTCCCTTCCTTTCAGGACACTGTCGGATGGGGGCTGTGCCTGTGCCACAGACACAAATGTGGTGTTTTAAATGCACTTTACACTGATATTGAGAGCTTTAGGTAAGGAAACTGTGTTTTGATATGGAGGGAAGGGTGTCAAATAAGTACACACTGGAAATCAGCACTGAAGGAATGAACAAAAACAGGAATTAAGGAGAGGATGACCAAAAAAAACCCCTAAACAAAACGAGGGGATGTGCTTAGCAAAGAGCAGTCTGGCAAGTGGCCAAAGAGAAATTATCTGGAATAAAACATTGCATAGAGCAGCTGGAGGGAGAGGTATCCATCAGCATAAAACCCGAGTTATCCACGATTCCCAGTATCTGGGGACTGGGGCAGAGAAACTGAAGGATGAATGCCAGATGTGGAAAATCCTCAATACAAGGAGCAGGAGTAACACAACTGAGTGGTGAGCTGTGCCTGCAGACCCAAGGGAGGGAGAGTTTGGGGGTTTTTTGATCCGTGCAAGCTTGGGCAGGACTAAAATCACATCAAAGCTGGAGAAAAGCAGGAGGGTTTGCAGGAAAAGCTGTCCAGAGGAGGAGATCCTGCCCGAAGTGTGCCGTTTGCTGTGCTGCAAGGTGGGAAGGAACGAGGCTGAGCTCAGAGCAGGAGAATCCCCGTGTCTGGGAGAGTGGGAGCAGAACTGAGAGCTGGGGATGGGAGAAGGATGATGGGCAGTGGAAGGTGAGCTGAGGATGGAGGAGAGGGAGATTAAATGTCTCACAGGATCCGATAGTTTTGGGATTTATAGCTCCCTTCCTTTCAGTTTGTGCTGTTCATGTCCCGTGGCACACGTGGGTCTGTTCCTAAGCAGAGCACTTTCCCTGTACCCTTCTGTCTGATCAGAACTGCAGAACCTCGCTGTGCAACAACAATTCCAGATCTTGGGAGGGATAACAAGGAATGGGATTGGATTTATTAGGATGGAAGCAAATAGTTACATTTAACGGCATTGCCACGTCCATACTCTGCTGAATTTTCAGTACGCTGGGTTTTAAAATTGACATCTTTATCAGTTTTGAATGAGTCCATGCAAAGCCATTAGAGGTTATTAAAGTACAATTTCCCAAACCACCAGGAAGATGGCAAAATACAAATCCAGGGCATAACTCTGCTTCAGCCTCTTGGTGCCTCAGTGCAATGGGTACCAGCTCCTCCTCCTAGGGCTCCTCAATTCCTTAATTACCACTTAAAATGCTTTGTGGTTTGGGTAGGCTTGTTATGCAATTAAAAAAGTATGAATTTAGCATTAATGTTGCCCCTGGAACTTTACTGGCTTTCCTAAATTTTTCTTACCATCCTTTCACTAAACTCTGGCTGTGCTGCCCTGATTTCCCCAGCTAAACTCAGTTTCCTGTGTTGTGCTACTGAAGAACAACTCACTTTGCTTTTCATTAAGAAATTGATTGCATTACTGAGACTAACAGAAAAACATTCTTTTAGTAGCTTAAGATAAATCCACAGTACTCGGGTTTAAGTAAAAGGCATTTTCATTTGTTGTTTCCTTACGGCAAAGCCTTCATAATTCTTTCCCATTTCATAAATTCTTTGTGTAGAGATGTGAGGGAAGGACGGATGAGAACCTTTATCACAGCTCTCGAGAATTTTCCCTTTCCCTCTCAGGAATGGGTATTTCTGAGGGCTTTCACTTGCAGAGAGCTCATTCACACAGTGAATATTTTCTGAGAGTAAACTGAATTATTTCAGTGCAGCATGGGATGGGGATACTGGGAAGCTTTTGTGGTTGTGTTTCATGAGCTCTGCAGAATTTTTGTGGGGAACGGCTCCTCTGGGCTGTGTGGGATGGCAGCACCCAGTGCCTTTGTAGATAAAGGAGAAAAAGATGATATTTCTAATTCCTCTGCAGCCGCGCTGCGCTCCTCTCCCTGTCTCTGAAGGAGGAAGGGGTAGGACTGTGCTGATTTGGTGATGATTTTTTATTTTCTATGATTTTTCCCGTGTGCAGCTCCTCCTCGGGCTCTCCCAGGTGTTTTTGTTTGCAGCTCTCTGGAGCTCCCAGCTCCACTCACCCTCACTGAGCTACGCCAGCACATCATGGATTTTTAGGGTATTTCCTCTCTCTAATTCACTTCTAAATAAACTTTACGTGTCAGGCACTTCCTGCGAGGAAAACTGCCACGAAATAGATGGGGAGTGAGAGCGGGAGAGACTGGATAGGATTTAATGGAAATGAAATATTTACAGGGAGTTGATATCTGCCCAGATTTCTCTGCCCAGGCCTGGGGACAGAAATCCTCTGCTGGCTGAGCGCTCAAGGCTCGGGGGGAGTTTCCCTGAGGTAAATGAAATTATGGATGTGTGTTTAAGTGCTCTGCTGGACTTCAGCCCTGCAAACACTCCGCTTCCATTTCAATCCCCTTTTTCAGTGTTTATTTTTAGGCAAGGATATGAATCTTCACGGGTTCATTGTGACACCAGCAAGAGACAACGTCAGCCTGTAAGGATCAATCAATGCCGACAGATTGAAATGAAGGCTGGGTTTTTTTTATTTAATCAATATTTGATAACTGCCCTTAAGAAGCACTAAAGCTCTTCCATTTGTAATAAATCACCTCCAAAAGCAAATTTGCTTTTGGGCTAATGGGAACCAGTGTGTTCTGTTCTGTGATCAGTTTTATGGAGAAAATAAAATAAATTTGAAAGTTTACCTGAGTCCCTTTCCACCACCTGAGCCCATGGATCTGCTCCAAGGGGAAATTAGTTCTGGGATGAGCTGTTTTATTTAAATAACTACTTGTGAGACAAAAGGTGTGAGATGTGAGTAAAGTCTCTGTCCATGCTTGGATGTCACTATAAAATGGAGTTCCTTTATTTAGTCCCTTTGGTGAAGACAGTAAATTAAAATACTGATTACTACTAAGTCATTCTCTATCAAAGCCTAATTGGATCAAAATAATTACCTGTAGTGAAACTGTCGTTAAATTAATAATTTATTTTGAACAATGACCAAAATATGAATTATTAATTTACACAATTAATTGAAATGCCGGAAATTTTAATTTTATTTTGAAAAAAGCGACACCACCACCAATAAACATCCAGTCAGGAGTATGCAAATGAGTGTGTCACAGAAAAATCAGGTATTTAAGTAGTGTAAGATCATGAGACAGTTCACAGGACAACATTTACAGTTATGAAACCTTGATGATGAAGATAAATAAATTAATATAAAATCCACATAGTGAGACCAAACAGATGCATGGCAGTGAGTGCCTGTTTCTGGATTTTTGAGACAAATTCACAGGAACTTTTCCTCACTTCAAAAGGGGGAAACCCCCCACTGGAATCCACCCAGGATGGTTTTGCCTTAAAGATGGTATTTGAAAGATGGTATTTGGTACTGGATATAGAAACCAGCCCAGATAATGAATTAATTAATTAATTTAGGGGAGGAACGGAATGTCATTCCATTCTCCCAGGCAGTATTTCTGGCGCACTCTGTATTTGATCTGCAGGATCTGAGAAGGGAAACACTGGGAAAATTTTTATTTTTGGATTGGGTGATTTGAGGTTTGGTGGTTTTTTTGTTGTTTTGTGGGGTTTCAGAGGGAGTTTGAGACTTAAAGAACCTTTTTTTTTTTTTTTTTTAATGCTTAAACAAGTTTTAAATATCTTTTTTTTCCCTTTAAATACTGGGTCCTTCCCTTCCCATGTCACTGGGTCCTAATTTTGCTTATTCATAATATTGGACAGTCTGAGTGTCAATAACTCCCCAGGTTTTTCTCCCTTGGGAACAACTTACAAAACTTTCAAGCTGTTTGAAGTCTAGACTTAATTCCACAAATTTTCAGTGGAGCAAAGCCTTCTCTAATCACTTGGGTCCTGGATAAATCCTTTTTACTTGCTTTAGACCGCCTGTGTTAAAATGAGTTTATTTAATGAAGCAGCCACATTAGAGTTCTAACAGGGGAGCCACAAAACCAGGGTGAAATAATAATGCAATTTGGGCTGGAATTTCTGCCAGGGGAGCTCTCAGAAGCTGTGGAAAAGAGAATTAATCCCTTTGGGAGTAAACTGATGGATGGAGGGCAGAGTGACTGCAGAGGTCACGATGTTTTTATGTTTTGATGGACAGAATGATGATAAATAAACCAGGTTTATCAAAAAGGAGGCAGAAGTTCGGTGTGTTATATCAGGCAGCAGAGAGCTTTGATGGGTGATGATTTATTTATTTATTGGGCTCATTTCTGACTATCCTGAGCTGAAGGATGCTCTCAGATAAGCATCAGCACTGAGGCTCACTTGGAATCAAAGCTCAAATATAAAACAAAAAAAGCTGTAAGAACATAAGAACTCAATGTCAGCCTGGATGGTTTCTTGTGTCCAAAATGAAGCTGTTGCCTGATTTGCTAAATTCAGTCTGAATTCTCTGCGCTCACCTCTTACAGCAGCAGAGTTGAAAAATAATGCTGAAATTTTTAAAGATTTGTGACCTTGTCTGGCTTGTTTTGACAGCAGGGACAGGATGTGACTGCAGAGAGTGTGCAGCTCCACTCAGTTGTGATTGCAAAACTTCCAATTTCTATTACTGAAGATCAAAATAATTTGGTTTAAATCACCCTCAGCGAAGTGAATGAAGAAAAATACCTCTAGGATAAAACTGCATTTAGGCCTTGAGCCTGGAGTGCTTTCATTACACATGCAATTAAAATTATCAGCACTATTCTTTTGATTGGGAAGGATCATTTCTGCAGCCATAAAATACTGAAAATAGAGGTGGGATAGAAGTTAGCAGGATAGTTATTGCAAAGGTGGTTTTTAATGTTTCAACTCTTGTTTACTTATTTCTTATAAAAGCAAAAAATTGAAATAAAAAGCTCTGAAAGGCTGGAATCAACCTGGCGTGAAAGAACACAGGAGCTCGAAATAATTAAAACAGTGTTTTCTGAAAGATCAAATGATAATATGAAAACGAACTGCAAAGTATTTAATGATATTGAAAACCTCCTTTTGTTTGAAAACCATGTCTGTGAAGCTTTCCCTGCGAGGATTGCATGCCAAAGGTGAATTCTGCTTTACAAACCCAGCTGAAGTCACAACGCCTCATTTTTGGGGACTTTTTGTTTGGCACGAAACACACCCAAGAGAAATAATAACAGCATTTAGTTATTTTGGACCTACTGAGGAGGACAGTGAGGGGAATGACTGACTGAACAAAACCTTTAAAGAAGATTTTCCTGACTTGCTCGAATGTTGGTGGGGAGAGGTTTCCCCTTCTCATCCACCTCGAGACCGTGTTGGCCTGAGATGTCTGCAATAGCTGTTGCAAAAAAAATAGCTTTTTATCAAATACCCACGGTTTTTAATCAAATTAATGGGGTTTAGAGCAGTCTGAATGCTGCATTTCCAAGGGAACTTCTTTCCACATCCTCCCTGCTGTGCAGTGCGCTGGAAGCCTCTCACCTGTCCCATGGTTCTCTGATCGTGCCTGTGCATTATTTACATAAATCTGTGCAAAACCACTGTCTCCTAAAGGATTTCCAGCATGCAACTCCACAAAATAAAGGATGAGAGGCATGGGATGTAGATTTTACAGCATTTTTGCTGCGTAGCTGCTCTGGCTTTTCAGACTCCCCAGCTGAAGATTCAGACACCGAGCACTCAGCCAGGGGTGAAAGTCTGGCAGCCCCTGCAGCACTGGGGCTGTAACAAACCCTGAGTGTGTCACAGCTTTCATCTGCTGTTCCTTTGTCCCAGCCACTGACTCATCCTGCAGAGCAACCAGAGGCATCCCATCTGCATCACCCACCAGCTTATTATTTAGGGCAAAGCAATTGTTGTTGGCATCTTAAAATACCCCGCCGAGTCCTTCAGACGGAGTTTGTGAAATATCAGGATTTTCCTTCCAACCCAATCTCCTCAGTTTAAATCAGCTTAATGTGTCCATGAAATCCCCCTGGCTCTCTTATTAACGTAATTTCTAATAATAGATATTTTTTTTTCTGTTCTGCAGGTTTTGTAATAGCTGGCAGGGTGTGTGTTTGCAAGCCCAGACCTTGTCTGAAGGAAGACGTCTACAATATCAGAAAATGAAGATGAAGAGCCCTGGAACTTTGTAGAACTTTCCAGCCTGCCTTCAGACCGAGATTTGCTAATGGAATTTATTGCCAGAAGTAGAAAAAGGTTTTCAGGGCTGGGAGGTTGAGAGCAGACTTTGGGGTATTTGGACCAAGGGTAACAGTGACTTTCCTATGGAAACTAAAAAGTGCCTTTTTTCCTCCTCTTGATTTTTGTGTAAAAACCATTCTTTAAACTTAAGCTGAGCTTTGTTTCTATTTTTCCTGGTCGTCAAATATATGAAAACTGGTTTTCTCACGAAATACATCTTTTCAAAGTGATTTATCCTTGGTTTTGACCTGGTTTTACCTGGTGGATTTGATGAGTTTGTTATGCTGCTATCTGCAGGCTGTAATTAAAGGGCTCTCAGAACTAATCACTTTTCCAGCTATTTTATTTTCCTGATGCTAACCCACAACAGGAGAGCAGAGGCAGCACAGGGGAGCAGAAAGGTGCAGAGCAGAGGCAGCAGCAGAGCTGTGATGTGTTCACACAACTCGATTTGTCCAACACATTTCTGCAGCACTTCAGAAATGTTCTGCTTTCAGACATATTCGTCAATACCCAGTTTGATTAAATCCATCCTCAGGATGCCACTGGAGTGCAGGTGCCTCTTGAAGTGTTATATTCATCCTATCACCCAAGAAACCTTGTCTTCTCTTTTTCAGCAAAACTTTCATCCTCATGGAATTCAAAAACATTGATGAAAATTTGGTTTTTGACTTCGTAAAGATTTTGTCAAGTGACAAAACGTAACTTTACACGGTAAGGTAGTGACATTTTTTAAGTCTTTACTTGCCTTTTTTGGTTTTTTTCCCAAGGGTACTGGGTTGTGCTGCAAGAAATATTGAGGAATTATATCCACATTTTAAGCGGGTGGATACAAAATCAGCTGATCTACAGGGGAGCAGTGGTGGTGGGCAATGCTCGCTCTGCTCCACTGCATTCCCTTCGCAAGTAAGAGTAATATTAAAATTGCTTTTCTGTCATTCAAAAAAAAAAAAAAACAACCAAAAACAACCAAAAACAAACAAAAACAAACAAAAAAAACAAAAAAAAATCTTTGCGAAGCTGTGACTGAAGTCCAATTAGGAATTGGTGGTGCTGTCCCAGCCTGGTGCTGCACTATGTGTCTGTCTGTCTGTCTGTCTGTCTGTCTGTCTGTCTGTCAGCAGAGCAAGCAGCAATTAAAAGAACAAAACCAGGGGATTTGCACACACACATCTGTGTAGGTAACTTCCCAAAAGCCCTAGACAGTTTAATCCTCTTCACCCTGAGAGATGGTTTAAGTTTTGAGTTGTTTTTGTCGGTGTTTGATGTGCAGCCCGGGGAATGATTGGGGAATTCAGCAAAAAGCAGCTTTTGGTGGGCTGGCAGAGCAAAGCAGAAACCCTTCCCTGTGCTGGCAGCCAGGACACAGAGATCTGCTCCTCCCAGCTCCCTGTTTTCACCAGGGCTGAGCTGCTCCCCACCACGGGGCTCTGAGCACTGGTTTTGAGCCCCCTCGGTGGATTTGTCACCCCTCTGATACGGGGGAGCTCCTGGGCTGGGAGATATTGCAGATTTTGTGTGTTTAACCACATCCAAAGCGCCCCAGATGTGCCACAGCTGCCACAGGAGTTCGTTTCAGTGCTCAAAATGAGGCAACCACCTAAAATATGAATAATCCACTGTCAGAGATCCAGACCTCTCACAAAGTGTGAAGGAACCATGGAAAAACAGCTGTTAAAAACACAGATATTGGTTACTGATCCTAGTGAATGATTACTCTATGCTATAATAATATAGAAATTATGATCTATCAGATCTGGGAGGCTTTCAGCAGGGTGCTGCCACTCAAGCCAGGTGACTCAGATAACCAAACTCATCATCCTGTTTTCTCTTTTTTTTTTTTGCTTTTTCCCCGAGGGCTGTTATCAGAGCTATTTGGGAGCCTTCAGACTCATTACTGGGGAAAACACAAGGCTCTGCTGCCTCATTAATGAACTGAGGGCTGGGAGAACATCCAGCACAGGATTCCTGGAGGCAGAGACACCAAACTGAAGGGTTAATTTACTGCACAACCCCAGCACCGACTGAAACTCTGGCCGTGTGCAGCAAAATGCTCTATTTTTACCACTTCACCTTTCCTGCTCTGCCCCCGTTAATCAGCTCTGTTTTATGCACATGTTATTAATGTTCATGAAGATATTCACGAATGACCTTGGCGTTCACAAGAAGAGGTATTTTGGAGGGGTTTTTTAGTCCTATTCCTTGCTGGTGATGCCCTCAGCTCCTGGCTGAGGCTCGCTGATCCCTTTTCTTCCCACTGAGTTGGGGCTGTTGCTCCAATAGAGTGACTCAGCTAAGCTGAATTATTGACTCTCCTGCCTGAATTGGAATATTTTGCCTGTATATGGAACCAAAACACAGGATATTCTGTGAAAATATACAGGCTCGCAAGGAAATCCATATTAATGGCATGTAAAATTAGCTAATCCCTTCCGAGTGCTTTGCCAAATTCTGTGATAAATCAAGATTTCTTGCAAAGTGTAAGCCCCTGACTTTTCCTGTCTCTCTCACTGCTTTATATTTAGTATTAATAGTTATCCATGGATTTGAGTATGTGAAGAAGCATCTTATGGAAAGCACCCTGAGCCCTCGACAGAAATTTAAAATCGCTGTGCCCGTTGGACAAATGATATTATTCTAGAAATAAAAAAAAATTAGGCACTGAAGTAAAAAAACCTCCCTCAAATGTTTCCTAGCTGGCCAAACCGATGTTCTCTCACAGGTAATTATCATTTAGGGTTCCTGCTGTGGAGGAACCCCCCGGGTTTGCACATCCAGTGCCTGTTTGGTGCTTTTGGAGGAGTCACCTCTCTAATTCCAGTGTTCTCCTGGAAGAGCTCCTGCCAGCTGTCAGAATTATTTATTTACTTATTTCCCAGGCCAGGGAAACGACTACAGCTCAGGCATCTCTGCTGGTCCTGGCAGATGGCAGAGACAGAGGCTCACCTTCAGCGTGATGCCCGTTTCTAGAACAGAGAAAACACCTGTGAAATCAAATAAATGCATTTTGCACGAGTACTAAGACTTTGTTTGGAGAGAAAATCTTCTCTGAGGGTTCTTATCTCAGCTCTAATTTCCCATCATGTGACGTTTCACATTTTCCCTCCGTGCTCTGGTTTGACTTTCACTCACAAGCTGTAATTGTTACTCTGTGAAGGCGCAGGAAAAATTGAGGGTTTGGGGGTTTTTTTGGGTTTGTTTGTTTGGTTTTGGTTTTGGTTTTGGTTTTTTTGAGTATTGTCAGATCTAAAGGTGTGACCAGCTGAGAAGGAACTACAGCCAAGCAAAGGGCAGTGACTGATTGTGGAAATCCCACAAAAACAAGGTTTGGAGAGATCCATCACCTATTTTATTATTTCAAAAACTTTTAATATAGATCCCTGTAAGCAGTAACAGTGTAACTTGGTTTATGTACTTTATACAGCAGTTTTATTTGATTTCACGCTGGAAATAACGGGAATAGCACTTTTGTAGAGGATGGGAAAGGTGATTATTGCACAAGTTTTAAAAAGTCCTGTCGCATTTCTGAGCGCCAGATGCCAGAGATGATCTCTTGTTCTCATTCAGATCTACAAAAGAACCAGAATTAATCTCCAGACTCTAAAATGGCTCTGAGCAATCGAGTGCTTAAAGCACAATCACCCTTAGGGTGATTTGAACATGTGACAAAATAGCTATAACACGTCAAAACTTTGACATCTTCCTGATTTGCTGAGACATTCAGACCTCTGTAAGGACCTAAACCTGCTGTTCTGTCCTGCACCTGCATCTTTGAGCCCTATGGATCCCCAAGAGCATCTTGGAAAGGAGATTTCTTTCCATTTTCCTTCATTCATGGTCTCTGAGTGTTGTGTTTAATGAGACAGATCAAATTTAAAAACTGATGTGACAGTTTTAAGAGTAATTCTGGCACATTAGCAACAACTGCTTCACGATTTCAGTTCCCAAAATCATATCAACGTGTCACTGCGATGCACCAGCCCTCGTGACAGCACCCAAACATCCTGGGGAGGTTGGCATCCCCGTTTTGCATGGCTGTTCCCAGGTATTTTTAACTGGGAACATGGTGAAGATCAGCTTTTAGGGAGCCTTTCAGCCTTGTGTTTTTCTGTCCAGCTGATTATTGGTTGAGTTGCACACCCAGGAGCAGGATGGAGCGCGTGCTGAAGGTTGTGCTGTGAGATTGCTCAGGCTGTGATTAGTGCAGCAAGGCTGGGCTGGACCAGAGGCCTGCCTCAATTGTCTGGTGAAATTAGGACCCTGTGAAATTGGCTGTTCTCTGATTAGGGGGCAGCTGAAGCAGCTGCACTGCTTCAGATGGTCGTTTGCTGGTGGTGGTGTAGCCACAGGAATATTTCAGGGCATGAGTGATGCCAGAGGTCTTCACTCCACCCAGAGCTTGGTACAATCCAGAGTTTGTACAAAGTTAAATTTCCTTAGCTGGTACTGGGGTTATTCTGTTTAGGCACAAAGTGGAAATTACCTGGGAGCAGCAAATAAGTTGCCATTTATTGTGCACTCCCTCGCACAGATTAAATGGATTTAGCCCGAAGTTATCAGCTCCAGGGCAAGGGAATGTCCCTTCCCTCACAGCCTTACTCTGGGTATGTGTGAGGACATCCAGGTTTTCAATCTCTGTGAAGGAGAACCTGTGCAAATTCTGTTTATTTGTACAAAGAGAAGAGGACCTTTTTTGCCTCCTCATTGAAAACCAGCTTGTCCAATCCCCATGATTTTAACGGGCAACAAGGCAAACCCTTTCCCATTTTGCCCTGCTGCCCATTAAAATTGTGTGAATTACACGATGCTAAACATTTTAAATTTTATTGTTCAGCTCTGTGCTTTCATCCCTTCAATTCTCTCCTCATTTTGCGTGTTACACTTATCAGGTTTTCACATACGTGGTATTCAAAATTAATTTGTGGTAACTAAAGCAGGCAATTAATTAGGTAAATGTGCATTCATCTTTGTCATTTGATTAGTCATTTCAAAAGAAAATTACAGCTTTATTGTGGTGACCAGACTGGATTTAAATGTCATATTTGTTTGCTGCATTTCAGCTCAAATTGTGGTTTACGGTGCTTTATTCTTTTTTATGAGGAGCCAGTGCTGGGTTTATTTTGCAGTGCAGAACTTTGCTGCAGTTGATCTCGCATTTATCCATCCATTCAGTCAATTAGAACATGAGTCAGAATGGCAGGACACTTTCACTCCTAATTTCATAACCTAAATGAAACATTTGCAGAAGGAAAATGTGGAAAACCCAGACCAAACCACTTTTGTGCTGATTAAATTGATTATCTGTGATTTACCCGGCAGACTTCTTCATCATCAGGGGATGCTTGTGGACTGTTTAACCTCTTATTTGGAGGATGAAAATGTTATTTATTTATTGTGGTGTTTTCTCAGATTAGGAAAATCTTCGGGTCTGACAGGCCAAGAATCCCAGGCTGGGTAAGCACAGAATATTTGGTGTAATATTTGGTGTAATATTTGGTGTAATAAGTGCAGCTGGGGTAACTCGAGCCCTTTTTTGTCTCCCATCCCTTTTCTCTAGCATTTTTATAGCATTCCTTGTTATTTTTATTCTTCAGACATCGAAGTGAAGCCCTAAATGATACAACAACCAGCAATACATTAACGAGAGCCTATGAGGAATCAATATTTTCCTGCTTTGTAGAAATCTGTTTCCTCTTTTCCTTGGTCACATTCCAGGGTAACATTCATATATAGTTTGTTTTTGTGGCTCAGAACATCTGCTCTTTGTTGCTTTTCGTGATGGTGCCTCTCCTCCAGGCTGAGAAATGTCCAGGTTTTGTTGATGGCATTCTCCCTACGTGGTACCTGCAGTTTGCAAACAGTTTGTTTGAAAATATTTGTATTTACCCCTCTGCAAAATGCTGGATGTGTCTCACTGCTCGGGGTTTCTGGACCGGTTCATTTGCTGATTTCTCTGTAATGCATGGATTGTAAGAGGAGGAACAGCTCAGTGAGAGAGAGAGAAAGAAAGAAATCAGCTTTTCTGAGATCCAGAGTAAAATAAAGGCTGTGATCTCAAACCCAAAAGAGTGCAAAAATAAGAAGTACAGAAGGTGATATGGACACAGCAGATTTATTGCTGCATCCCTCCAGATGTGCAATGCCAGTAAACACCATTTCTATATGTTTTAATATATGCAAATTATCACACAAAGTTATGCATGACACTCACCTCTTCTTTATCTATCCAGTTCGTCAGTCCATTTGTGTAATGGCTGTGTTTTTTAAAGAAATTGTATTTAAAATTAATTTTTTAGGCTCCTGTGCCTTGAGTTCTGAAATACTTGCAAGATTGCCTTCAGCTTTTACAGAAGATCAGTGTGAGTAAGGGCAGCAGTATTTGAGCTTTAAATACATGCTAAAAAATGCCTGAAGTTCCTTTGTATTTGTATCAAGGTATTTAAAAACTAAAATAAAATTTAAAAATATTAACGATGATTAAAGTACGGAATACAATGAACCAAAAAAAAAAAAAAAAAAGAATATATTTCTTAGTAGGAAATGGGAGGATAACTGTTACTGCTGTCATAACTTCAGGTTTTGGAAGAGACAGAATTTTACCACCTGTAATTATTTATCTGACCTGTGGCTTTGGAAGAGACAGAATTTTACCACCTGTAATTATTTGTCTGACCTGTGGCTGTCACTCCCCTGGGCTGTCACCTGCCTGTTCCTGCTGCAGGCTGTTCTCGTGTCACACACACAACTCGTTTTGAACTCCCTCTCACATCTCAGCGAGAATTATTCATGAGAGTACAAAACCCTCTTCTGCAGCATGAATTCACCCCTGCTCAAAGCTTGCCGAGGTGAAAGTCTCTAATGAAGGATGATTTATGAAATGGGTTGTCCTGGGGTTTGCAGGAAGGTTTAATGGACTGCTGAGCACGGGGGATGGCTAATGCAGCGCAGATTTCGGTGCTGCTCCTTCAGGAGCGCGGCCATCGTTCAGGAAACCACCACCTGACAAACCCCAGGCCTGGTTAATTGTGTTCCCTGATGATGTTCATCAATCGAGGAGCTGGGAGGAAGGACAGAGCTGATCCTGGCCTTTTGAAGCAGCGAGGGGGGCAGTCCCTCACCCTGTGCCTATTTCTGTCACGCCTTCAGGTGGTTCAGCTGCTCTTCTGCCACCTGGGCCAAGCAAGAGCCAGGGAGGTCAGAAATAGAGAGTTTTTGCTTCAGGGACATTGTAACAGCAGGAGTTTGGGAGAATTCACTGAAGCATCTGATGAAACTCACTGGAAGTGTGTCGCTGCTGGCAGCAATAGAAAGAGCAAACTCACACTGAGCTGTAGAAAGCAGAAGTGAAGTGTCTTTATTTTGATTCTAACTTTTATATAGAGATATCTACATAATAGTGATTGGACAGTGTCATTCCACCCCTCAGGGGGATTGGTCGAAGCCTTGGCGCTTCAGTTAGCAAAACATAAGATTAGAAAGAGAAAAGAATGTCCCAGTTTATCTTGTTTTCTTACAGAGTTCGTGAGAAGGAGAAACTTTCTTCGGACTGTACATCCACAGAAGTGTGCGCCTCAGGATGCTTCATCCTTTCCTTTCCTTCTCCTCTCAGTTTGTCAACATGACCACTCGCAAATATTTTGGTCTCTTTTGGCATTTTGATTTCAATGGGAGGAAACAAAACCGAATTTCAGCTTGCTCTTGTTGTCTCTGCTTTGATATTGAGCCTTTCTGTCATTTAACGTACCAGCAGCTCAGTCTTCTCGCTTCCCATTAGACATAATTGTGTTGGATTACCTCACAAATGTGCTCTGAGGGGTTCAAGCGTCACAAACAGCAGTTTGGACGAAAAAAAATGCCATTAGTTCTCTTTCAGGCACAGGTTTATGTGCTATTAAATTCATCAGGCTCCCTGTAATATCTACTGATACTCTTTCAACAGAGTTTTCCATCACAGTAATGACAGTACTCCACAGAGAGCTCTGCATTTTGGGTTGTCCTGCATTAAAAAATGAGTTTTTGACACCTCCACCAAGTTCAGTTGCCAGTTGCCTTGGTGCAGATTTGGATTTGAGGTTGCTACAATGCTCCTCGAGGTGTTTAAAAAACCCTCTGACGCTGGCATTTGAAGGTTTTTGTCAGCACAGTGGTGACAATGCAAAGAGGGAAATTAAAAATCAGCCAACAATCAAACTCCACAGAAATAAAAATCCCTGAGAAGCTGCTCATAGGGAAGAGCCAGTGCATTCCAAGTGAATAAAGCGTGTAAAGTGGGAAATACCATTTATTCTACATAGCCATGACATCTTCAGAGTGCACAGGGTGGGTGAACCAGAGAGTTAGGGAAACCTAAGTGTTTCTTAGGTTAGAGAAAGAATTAGAGAAACCACAGGGGTTTTTTTTCATTAGAGCACCTGTTACTCTCAATATGGCCTGTACAGATCAGCAGCAGAATGAGTGGTGATTGTGTGTATCTTGGATAAAAGGATAGGGGCTGAGCTGTGTGGTTTATGTTACACACGGTGATTATCCCAAAACTCAGGGGAAGGAGAATTCAAATCACTCTAAGCCGAAAAAGCTCCCATAATTCTCACGAGAACGTAAAATTTCCTAAAGATACACAGCGCTGCCCCTTCCCGAAACGGATTTCTGACATAACCGGTGTGGGGGGTCGGTAAAAACAGAGGTTTTATCAATATTTCGGGGGATGCAAGTGCGGCAGTGCCTGTTCCTGGCGCCGCTTCGGGACGGTGTTGCTGTCGCTCCCTCGCTCGCTGCTGTGCCCAGGGGATGCTAAAGCTGGAGCTGTCCCGGGAAGCTCATCCTGGAGCTGTCCCGGGATGCTCCTCCAGGAGCTGTCCCA
>VZTG01000082.1:165428-181292 GCA_013397845.1 Melanocharis versteri
TCGGCGGGCAGCAGCTTCTTCAGCTCGCTCTCCAACGCCGTGAAGCAGACGGCGGCCTCGGCCGGGCTGGTGGACGCCACCGCCGCCGTCTCCGCGGCCGTCGGCAGAAAGTTCAAGCTGCTCCTGGTCATCGACGAGCCGCACACGGACTGGTAGGTGCCCGCCGCGTGCCCCCCATGATCATCATCATCCTCATCCTCCTCCTTGCCCGCCGTCCTTGCCCCCACCCTCCCCGGGTCCGTCCCCGGCAGGGGCGGGCTCACCTGGGGCGCGCCCCCGCTCCGGCCCCGCTGAGAGGCTGGAGCGCAGCCTCGCGGAGCGGAAGATGGAGCGAAAAAATCAAAACCCCAGCGAGCCCCGGAGCGCCTGACCAGCCGTGAAACCTGCTTTCCATCGCGACCCTGAATAAAACACATTTACCGCCCTGACCGAGCATATCCTGTGTTCTCTGGCCAAAATAACGAGCTCGCCTGCAGGGGCGGGTTGGATTCAGGTGTCCTGGGCACGGATTTGTGCGCGGAGCTGCGTGTGGCTGTGGCGTTCCGTGTGTCGGTCCGTGTTTACGAGCCGGTTTGTTTGCGCGCAGCTCCCGCTGCTCGTGCGGCAGCGCCTCGGGTGAAGGTCCTTGAGGATGCCCGGCACCAGCCCTCGCTTCTGGGGCTTCGTGCCGCGGGGTTCATTAACCCAGCGGGTTTTATTTGCGCTGCCTGCTTGGCTCCCACGGATAGCGTGGAAAATGTGGGGTTTTCCAAGCGTGGGACTTGGCCGGTACCAGCGGGAGAGGTTATGGCTGTTCCAGACCTGCTCGTCACCGCTGGATGCTGTGCTCTAGAGGAAGGACATATTCCTGTCAGTCCCTCGCTAACTCGCGTGTTTGCACACCGAGCTGAGAATCGTCTCGTTCGCTGTCGCTAGTTACGGTGCAGAAGGTCTTAGCAGCGCCCTAAAATAATGCGGAGTGAAACAAGTCTGTTTTTGTAGCGCTGAGATCATCCGGTAATGGATTGTGGGTTTAGGGTTTTATTCTCAGCGTCTCCAATTCGCAGCCTTGCTGGCTTGGATGGGCTCGTGCAGTGCTGTGATCTGATCCAATTTGCTTTAAAACGGTGCTTTAATAAAACACGGGAGACCAAAATGTAACCCTTTAGCTATAGCAGATACGTTATTTATGCGAAGATAACATTACCTGTTACATTTTCCAGGCTTTTTCTGCTGTCTGGTTTTGTGGTTGGATGTGTGTGTGTGGGGGGGGTGGCTTTATATTTTATTTTTTATTTTTTTGTTTTCGAAAAAAACAAGGTGGTTGTATCAGCCAGGCTGAGGCAGCCTCTGTACCTACGTCATGGAGATGCATCCATGGACGCTGCTCCCTGCCTTGCAGAAACATCTATTTATTTAATATTCTGTAGTGCACAGCTCTCTGCCCGATCCATTCAGTAACTCTATTTGTTCATCAGGTTTGTTTCTGGGGGATTTTTCTGCGCTCGCTGGAGCCACTCTGTGTATTTTGGAGGCGGTTTTGCATACGTGGTTTTACATACTCGATAAATCACCCCAAATTAACGCAATCTGTTGATACTGGGAAAGCTTTAAAGCCCTGCATGGGGAGTTTCCCCAGGAGCACTCCAGGTAGGAGCCTCACGGACCTACACAAGGTTACTCATGCCTGCTTGCTTTTGCCTTTTTTTTTTTCTCCCCTCCTCATAGTATGTGACATGGATACGTAGTAGTTCTAGAAAAAACAGTTTGTTGTTGCACTCGCTCTTCCCTCTCCCAGAAATCAGTCGTTTGGTAACGGAAGATTTTAAAATATGTCCTGAAAAATTATAGATCTGATCGTTGTGAGTCCCTTCCAACTCCAGATGTGTGTGAATTTTGACAATTCACGCAGAGGAGTTCGTTCCGTAGGGAAGTATGGATGCCCGTGTGGGCACGCACTGATCTGCTGCAGAATTTCACCCTGTGGGCTAAAATGGGGCGAGGATTTTAACTTGGGGAAGGAGAAGGGAGGTTGGGAGGGGCAGCAGGTGGGTGCCAGTGGCTGCTGGGCACCCCCAGCTCCCCGGGCTGTGCTGCAGGGGAGGCTGGCAGAGCTCCGTCATGTGATGCTCTGAGCAAGCCCTGTCCCTGACAGCAAAACCAGCTCCACATCATCACCCTGAGAGCCTCCAGAAAGCCTCCCAGCCCACGGGCACTCGTCCTGAGAGGAGGATCAGGTGCCTGCCCTTTGTTTTTGTGGTATTTTGAGCTGCGCTGTGTTTGTTTGCCTCAAATTGAGGATGTGTGGATTGCCCGTGGGTTGCGGTTTCGATGGAAATCAAAGGGTTTTGGTCTGGATCACCCTGAAATCCTGCTGGTTCTGTATCCTCTCCTCAGCAAGGGCCACAGGAAGCATGAACACCTTCTTCTGTCAGCAAAGGATATTCACTCTTACCCCCGGCATAAAGGGACATTTTGTCTCCAATAGATTTTATTTCTCTGGAAGGTTGACTCATACCTAAACTCTGAAATGTAGCAACCCGACACTGATATTGTTGCTCGTGGAATCACTTGGGATATTCTACCCAGAACCAAATCCCAGTTGTTGCTTGCACTTTATAATCTTGATCTCAATGACATCTTTCCTCAATTTCTTGCCCTCAGAGATTTGTCCTATTGCAAGTTTTGAAATTCTCCATTTCAATTGCTTTACTTTATGGCATGAGATAGGATAAAAAAATGGGAGAATTGGCTTATCTATATTAATTTGTATTTTTTTAACATTTTCCTGACTTCTTAAGGGAAGAGCAAATGCAGTTGTGCCAAACCACTCTCCTTTCTCAATCCAAGGTGTGTTAGAGCTGCAAAGGATAATTCTTTTCCTGCAGCTTCTTTGGAGTCTTCCAACCACATTCAGTGGTTGTTTTTCTCCTAAAGGCAGCGCTGCAAAAGAAGCTGAATCAAAGATTTCCCACCAGCCTTGGTGGCAAGTGAAGGGACAAATTGAAAATAGGCTGAAGGTTGTAGTCAATAATCCGTGGCAAGTAGTCTTGGTTGGTTCTGGTTCCCATGGAGCACTTGCTCCTGGTCACTTTGTATGTACAATAAATGTACAATAAATGTACAATAAATGACCCTCTGGCCCACAGGTGGAAGCAAATAGCCAGAAATCATTTCCCCCAGTTATCTTAGAAATTTCCTGTCATTCCAGAACAGCACCATGAGGAAGAGACGACCTGGAGTGCAAACCCTTCCAGCGGACCGGTGCTGTTAATTTATAGAAATTTACATTCAGGCATTGGAAAAGCTGATTTTACTTCCAGGCCTGCCCTTTATGCATTGGAATGTGATGTCCCTTCCACCTGCAGCTGCGTGTTGAGCAGACATTTTCCATATCTGGATCTCCAGGAGCCTCTGATGAGTTCCCACATCTGGCGGATGGATGGGTTTTAGGATGCAGTGGGAACGTGTCTGATGCACAGATGCTCCACGGATCTGCTGGGGAGGGGAGAGCTTCAGGAACCACTTGTGGGCTTTAATGATGATTGGATGTGACAGATTTCCGTGGTTGCTTTACAGCTTTGAGGGTCTTTGTTGATATTTTACGAATGGAGGAAACCAAGAAGTGAAATTATTTGTTCAAGGTCATCTGAGCGACTACTGACAGAGCTAAATTAAACCTAGACAGCTTGCTTCAACTTCTCTTTTAATTCTGCATTAAGTGTCCAAAATTTCCAGCTAGATAGGTTTAAAACGTGTTTTATTTCCTCAGGAAATAACCATTTTGCTCTGTACACTGAATATTCAGTGCTGAACAAGCAGTTGATGAGAGGCCATACATCGGTGGCAAGGGGCCAAGGTGCTGTGTATAGATTATTATCTTCATTAAAAACTTACGTACAAGATTCAGAAAGCTGCTTCAATCTTGAAAACTAATCATCACTTAGTGTGTCTTGTCCTTTAAAGCTTGAATATCAGACTTGTTGGCAGCAGCAATGAAATTATAGAAAGAGCGAAGCCGGGAAATTTTGTTCTTGTGTTTTTTTAAGCACAAATCTGGTTATAAGTATCAGTACCTTTTTTTTTTTTTCCCCCCACAGACAATTACGCATTTCACTTCATGTTTACTTGCTGAGTAGTTACTCAGCTTGTGACAAAGATAAACCAGAGATAAACCCCAAATGGCTGGGACAAATGCTAAATGAAGAGCAAACTTCCTGGTTTAAAATTACCGGGTCGCTCACGGGCCAGCATCGCTCATCAGAAATATTTTTAATAAGAACACCGTTGTTGTAGTGCACAAAAGCACTGCTTGATGACACAAAAGCTTCATGAATTGAGCAGCATGAGTTTGTTTTTTGGTTTGGGGGTTTTGTTTTCATTCACTAGAAGGTGGGAAACAGTTTCAATTAAAACTGTGTGTGCTGTTGTTTTTTCGTGACTATCGAACGTGCATGAACGCGCTACAATGAAAATTTCACTGCAGTTTTTCTCTTCGTTAGGGATGATTCAATTGTGAATAACTAATTAGTAGTTCCTAGCTCCAATTGGCCTGGAATTCTCCTGGATTTAGTTGTAACATGTTGATTTAGTAGCTGCAGCTTTCGTTTCATTCAGTGCAAGCCTTCAGTGAGCGAGTTTTCCAAATTTAGAAGGCGTCGCTTGATTTTAATAATGCAAAAATGAGGGCAACTGCTCTGCCAGAGCACTCTCCAGTCCTTTGGGATGATTCTGCAGGAGGACAATGTCCTTGCAGCCTCCTGGCGTGGCACAGCTCACTGCTACCAGCAGAAAATCCAGATGGGAACTGGGGAGGGAAACCCAGCTTGGGACAAATGTGGAGCTGGTGGAGGGGATGGAAGGGATTCCTTGGCACTGGGAATGGAGGTGGGACGTGTTTGGAGGCAAATCCAGCAGCGTTGTAGAGGAGGGAGGAGGTTTTTAAAGAGTTTCTGCTCTTAAGGCTTTGGCCAAATGACCAAATGTGGACTGCAAGGAAAAGATAATCTTATCGATATGTGTATTTTATACGGGAAGAGAAAACACATACCGAGTTACTTCTACTAATTTTAAATGCCTTTTGCAACAAGAAACTCTTGATATTGAAGGAAAACAACCTTGTCTTTGGTATAACACTCATATTTCAAGGAGGCAATAGGTTCCTTAAAACCTCTGAATCTGAGCGAGAGTGACAAAGGTTTTGCTTTGGTTTCTCTCTGATTTTTGCTTCGTATGAAAATTTCGCATTTCAAAGCGATCCTTGTGAGACATTTCAGTCCAACTCGAGTTGTGGCCTTTGGAGGGAGTTCCCAGCCCTCCAAAAAGGAGCTGGCAAGCAGCTTTTGCACGAGGCCAGTGAGTGCTTCTTCCAAGCAGGTAATTGGTAATTAGATCAGCCCTGCTTCCCAGCACGGCCTGCAGCTCCCAGCTCTGCATTAAGGGCTCTCTGCCTCTGCAGTCCAAATAAAAACACAATTAAAGCAGGGATGCAGGCACAAACAGCACATCTCTGCAGGCTGGCAGGGCTCACGCGGGAAACCACGAGGGTTTCTGCAGTTTCATCCTGAACTCCGGCTCCTCAGCCACTCCATGAGGTGTTTCAAGAGATTAAACACAGCTGATGGGGCCTTGACACTGCTTCTTTGTCCAGTTTTTAAATGTTAATTCCACACTGGGCAAGGGCTGGAGGAGCAGGGCATGCAGCTGAGCCAACTGAAGCATGGAATGTGTGAAATCTGAATTGGTGGGTACAGAAACCTCACCCAAGTTGTGTTTTGTGTTTCATTTCAAAGTATGGGACGTGTTAAATCTGAATTTGTAGTGTACAGAAACCTCACACGAGTTGTGTTTTGTGTTTCATTTTTAAGTATAGGACATGTTAAATCTGAATTTGTAGTGTACAGAAGCCTCACCCAAGCTGTGTTTTGTGTTTCATTTTTAAGTATAGGACATGTTAAATCTGAATTGGTAGTGTACAGAGACCTCACCCAAGCTGTGTTTCGTGTCTGCTCTCCCAGCAGCCAGCTGGTGCAGCACCAGACAAAGCTTGTGCTGGTATTTTAAGATGATCTAAGTAAGAAAATTGCTGATTTTTTTTCCCTGTTTATCCACAGTTCTGTCGTGTGTAATACTTGGCGATGTTGGTATAAATAGCCAAACACAGTATGTGAGAGAGATTACCTTTTTGACAAGATATAAAATGAAAACCAAATCTCTCAGTGGAAAACACTTTCTCCTCCGTGCTCTGTCTATCTAAACAAATCTTCCAGACTCTGAAGTTATTTTAGGCAGCTGAGTGTAAATGAGATGCTGGCCACAAATTTGGGCAGATTCTGGTGTCACCCCCATCCCACCCCTGTCCCCTGTGCTCAGGATCCAAGGGAAATTTTTTCTTTTGTCCTTACCTTTAAAGAGACAATAGAAATGCCTCTGAAGCCTAATGAAAGCTACAGTGACAGGTTCGGTTGAGTGGGTAATATTAGAGGAAAAAGTTTGCCAATGTTTCTTCTAAAGTTTGCCTTCAGAGCAAGGAAATGGAAAAATTGGCAAGGAAATAATGAATTTTAGGGAGGTACATTTCAAAGTAATGAGGCTGAAGTGAGGGATAAAGGGAATAACAAATTGCTTGGTAGACAATGGAACCAAGTAAAATAAGAAATTCTACTTAAAACCTATTCAGAATTTGATAATGGCTTGCCAGTAGCAAATTGTAACCTGTTGAAATAGAAACAGCATGGAAAAAAAGGGTATTAAAAACTGTAATATTAGATGTTCTATTGTTCATTTTGTAAAAGTGAGTGTAGAGGACTTCATGTTTCAAGTGAATGGGGTTTGCCATTCTGTAAACACTGCAGGACATGGGAAAATCCATTTTTGCTGGAAGCGTGTTCCCCCAAAAGATTGATGCTAAATATTCCCACGGGATGTTTTAAAAGTAGTGACTTCATTTTATGCAGTTTTAGTACCCAGTTCTTAATAGCACTGAGTGAATGACCCCCAGAAATATCATGTTCAGCATCACATGATTATACCCCATCAGGAGTGCTCTAAACTGCAGAAATCTGTTTTAATACCACTGAAATAACTGATGTTTAGGGGTTTATACATTTAGAGATAAGGTACACTGCTTTTAAAGATAAAGGACTTCAGTGAAAATCTGTATTTGAGTTTAAACTTGTGTTTGAGGAAGGGAGTGACAAATGCAGGCAGTCAGCTTTGGGTACAGAACCTCCACAGGAGGAATTTGGACCTGCTTGGATGAACACAGCAGCAAAGGGTAATTACAGGCAGGTGGAAAAATTGTCAAGAACAGAAAAGAGCAAATTGGCAGAGAAAGCAATGTCACAGACGACAAAAAGTGAAGCCGTAAGGTATGAAGTAAAATGGAACCTGCAATAATGACACTGCTTCCAAAGATGAGGCAGCGACAGAAACGTGCAGCGAGGTGATAAAACTTCCCAGCCTCAGCCCCGGGTCTGGGATGAACACTCCTTGCTTGCTTGCACTGCTGCTTTTGCTAATTAAACAGCTTTATCTGTGCCCAGTCACACCGGCCCTCTCACAGAGAGCTCAGTGCTCCGGGCTGCCAAGGGCAGCTGCAGGCTGCTTCAGGCTTTGGGCAGAAAATACACACATTTTGTCCTTTTTTCCACCCTCGCTGTCCCCACAGGTTGTCCCTCCCTGGCTGACACACAAATGTGAATAAACAGATTCCTAGCAAACAGCTGTCGTGATGCCTTGTGGGCTACCTGAAAACAGAGGCCAGACAAAATCAAGGGAATAAAAAGCTGTTCTATTTATTGAAGGGCCTTCAGGTACATTTAGGGCAGACAAAGCCCCCAGGGACAACACCACAAAATGAACCACGGGTCACAGGTTTTCATATTTTTATATGTTTGGTCCATTTGCATATTGGGGGTTAATCTTCCAATTACAGCTTCAGGTAATGAAGTCATTTACCCCAAATTTGCTCCCCCCAACTCACTTTTGTTTCCATCTCTCAGGGCCTGAGGCAGTGAGGTGTCCTTGATTGCCAGGCCTGGAGAGGAATCGTGGTGTCTGCCCAAAATGGGAGAGCAGCAGCTTGTATGGAGTTTTGAGTTATCCACTAAAGAACTGCAGGATTACAAATAGATGGAAAATAGAAAAGCTAAAATCCTAAGGCATCAGGTGGCTGAGGCCAAATCCTTCTTTATGCTTTTCAAGCCGAAGGGTAGAAGTGTTTAATTCAGAGGACACTGGGTGTTCAATCTGAGGAGGAGGTTTGTGGTTTCCCTGCAGAGCTGAGGTGTTTCGGGCAGGGCTCTGAAAGCACCAGGCTCAGCTCCAGCTGTGCCAGGGAATTCTGAGGGATGTGTGAGCTCCTGCTGGGATCCTGGCTGCCCCTCACCTGCTGCCAGGGCTGCTCACTCCTTCTGGAGCTCACATCTGTGTGGAATTCCTTCAACTCACGGCTTGCTCCAGGTCTGTGTGTACGCAGCTCCATGCCTGACCTCGTGTTCCTTCTGTTTGACCTCATTTCTTCTTCATGCCTTCTGATTTCTTACGAATAAAACTGATTATAATCCCAGTGAAACAGCCCAGCTTTAGGGGACTAAGCTCCAATATGAGATCGGTGACAGTCTCTTAAGTCTCACATTTGCTCAGGGAAAGCAGGGTGGTTCCAGAGAGGGAGATTCAGTCTTATTTCACCACCTCTTAGTTGGCTTCGGTGGTGTCTTTCACACTGAAGATCATTTCCAGTGAAAATTTTCCATGTATACACACACTTCAAAATTGAGAAATTCTTAGAAGATGTTCAAGGTTTCTAAATGAATATTAGAAAAGCCACCATGTTGAATTTGTGATTGTGGAAGTGTGATAAAAACGTTTAATGATAAAACATGATAAATACATCCAATTCCACTGTGTGGCAATATCATAGTCTGCTGTGAGTGCAGAACTTGTTTCACTTAAGGGTTGTTGTCTCAGCCATCTACTGTTCAAGGTAAATAAAAATCCTAGGGACACTTTCAATTTGGAAAAATTATTTATGAAGCCTTTGTCCTTGAACAGATAACCAAAATGAATTTTCCTGAGTTTTGTGTGACTGTTCCATATAATGCACATCAATAAATGACAAGAGTATTTGTGATAGGCCTTTTAAAATGTGTTTGCGTGTATGTAGTCATGTAGAAGTGGTTTTTTGGAGAAGAAAACATAGGGATTTTCACTGATGGATGCTGTCCAGATAGAAAATAGTTCGTGGCTGTATTTTTCTTGCACTGGAATAAAAGGAGGCTCTTCCATGGTGCCAGTGAAGTCACTGAGCTGTTCTGAAGACAGGTCTCACCAGCATCTATTGCTTGGCTTGCAATGGGATTTAGATATTCAGGTTTTGTGTCAGGCTGTTCTCTGCCTGAATTCTTTTAGTTGGACCCATGTTCTAGGATTTTTGTGCTGATTAATTTTCTTCCTAAGGCAGAAAAGTCTGGTGAGAACCAGCAGCAATTCGATGTACACCAGGGTAAGATTAACTTCCTTGGCAGCAGTGATACATGGCAGGAGTCAAGAGGACACTAATATAAAGTACAATTAGTGTGCATTCAGCTTTACATGATTTCCACTAAAATCACTTCCCCTGGGTTGGTGAGGGTCTTACAGCAGGGCTTTTCTCTTAAGTCTTGTAGTTGTTTTATTATTTTATTTCTTAGAAGGCTTTTCCAAAAAAACCAGGCAGCTATCGAAGTTTTGGTGTTATTGCTTGGTGGGTTTCCTTTTTGTTTCCTTTTTTTTTTCTGAATATTGTGACCCATTATAAATATCCTTTTCAGCTCCCCAGATCCTTGGTCGCTGAGCTGTGTTTTGATGACAAATCAGCTCCTGAGTGGCCTTTGGAGTAAAACACAACAGCGCAGTAAAAGGAGATGGCAGAGTGTGGTTGTTATTGTCCAAACCCCTCGGTGGTTGTGTCCCTGTATTTCAGGAACTGCTCTCTGGAAGGCTTTCCGTGTAGAATAAACACACCAGGTGCTGTCATCCTGAAATCCAGGCTCCGTGTGACTTTACGTGGTAACAACAGAATTAAATCTCCGTTTTCTGGTTTGCTGGGCTTGTTGCTGGGCTGGTGGAGGCTTTTCCCTGCACGTTGGTTGGTCACTTCTCAGCTGGGTCATCTAGAACAGTGAATTTGTGATGCTTTCTGTGGGACAGAATTCCAGCATTGGTTTCAGCCTTTTGAAAAACACCTGGCAAACTTCTGTCTGTCTGTCTGTCTGTCTGTCAGTCAAGATGGGATGAAGACTTTGTGCACGTAACTCTTCAGCAAGCAGTAGTGTAAGGTTTAAAGCACGTTTCTTCATTCCAAGGCTTGTTTCAGTCTGGAATTTTCAACGGAGTGTTTGAAAGGAAGCAAACCTAATGGGTATCAAAAACCATTTATTTTCAAGGGATGAACAATAATTCTGAAAGTCATGATTGTATCTCTTCAATTAGTCTGTGTTTTAGAGTAGATTTTTTGATAGATGCCTGAAATTCTTTAGATCTAGACGCCGGACTCCTCAAGATGAGAACAGAATATTTTCACTTCGAGGACTTTAGCAAATAACTTTCATGGTGGAAAATGGGATTGTGTGTAATACAGAAATCAGAGTTAATGATGTTAATCAGCAAAAGCAGCTTGTTGTAAAGCATCAAAGTCCCCATCTCTGCTGCACCAGTGGTGTGCTGCTAATCTCATTAACACACCCAACTAATTTCATTTGGGGCAGGAGCAGCTTCATCTGCACGTGTGTAAAGCTGTGTGCACATCTCTGTCTCTGTCTGCAGTAAAACAGGAGCCTTTTCCTGAAAGAGCTCTGTGAGGCATAAAATTATTCTGCATAATGAACACAAACTCCTCAGCTTTGTCTGAAACATTGCCTGAAAACTCAGGGTAGAAACCCGTGACTGTAGGACAAGCAGAAGTTCTGTAAGTCTGTAAATGGAAAATAAATTTATTCGAAACAGCTCTGATCAGATAGTTAAAATTATAAATATCCAATCGTCTTTAATACCCTCTCAAAAATATTTCTGTTTAGATTTCAGTGCACAGGACTTGCCTGTGTAGATTCTTTTATTGTATTCAGATGGAATAAATTTTTTTCTGTCCAAATTCAAATTAAACTGATGCACAGCTACTGCCTTTTACAATTCTCTTTGTCAGTTGTCCCCACTAATACTGCTGCACATTTTGAGGTCAGTGTGCAGTCACTTAACCATGTTAAAACAAAATAGAGCAGACTTCAAGGACGATATAAAAGTTGAAATTTTGGATAAGACTATTTCAGAACTTGCTTTTGCTTGAATCAAGCATTACTGAAAATTTTTGGAAAGGGCGAAGAAGAAAAATCCAAATATATGAAGTTTTCATGTCATTGTCCTTTTTTTTTATTAAAAACTTCTAATCTGGCCCTTTGTGTCAAAACCAAAATAGAACATTTAGGGTGAAATTTCTGTGGAGGCTTGGAAGTGGCAGTGAAAGACATTAAATAGTGATTAGGCATGTTCTGCTCACAATTCCTGGGTTTATTTACTCTTGTATTGTTTCCACATGAGCAGCGAGCCTGTGAGAGCAATGGTGTTTTGGGGAAATAATGTGCTGTGGTTACTCATGCCATTTTTACTTGCTGTTCCTTTTTACAAGAGCTGGTTCCAGCTGCTTGTTGACTTTTCTGAGGAGTTGATTCCTGGCTTTAATCTGCCACCCTTCATTTCAAATAGGCAAAAGTTATGACATTAAATTAATGTGACAAAAATGGTGACGCTCTGCTGATAAATTTCTAGTTTGAGCTGTAAACGGGTGTAAATACCTCCACAAAACCAGGAATTGTGAGGCTTTTCCAAGCAAATAAAAGTGTTCAGTGGAGTGCAGCTCCAGCACAGCTCTGTGGCCAGGAGAGCTGCATTCCATCATCATTGGGACATTTTTCCAGTTCCCCTTCCCACAAGCCATTAACAGCCACCCTTCAAAACCATCCCCAGAGGTGGGAGAGCCACAGTCCACCAGGAATTGTCAGCTGGGAAATTCTCTTCCTCTTCACCTTCTGTTTTCCTAGAGTCCTCTCATGGAAAAGTTGGGAGATATAGGAAAATTTAGATTTTTACATCAAGAATTCATCGCAGCATGAAGAGTGACATAATTCTTATTGTGCAGCTCAAGAGGTGGCCAAAAAGTAAAATACTTGCCATTATTCAAACACATTTTCTCAGAGGTACCTGCCTGATTTCTGCAAAAAGCATCCTTGTAGCTAATGCAGGCATTGTTAAAAAATCCCCTCTCCAGTATTTTGGTGGGATAAATACGTGTTTAGCTTATGCCTTTTCCCCTTGGAGAAATTTTACTTCCATTTATGGCATCTCTTTGGAGGGAAAAAAAAATCCAATGATTGGGCCATGCAATTCTCTTGTGGCTCAGCCACTGATGGATCACCTTGGTGGAATTTCTTTGTGCTGGAATAATGGGGATTACATTCTCCTGTTTCTTTGTGTAGGAATAATGGGGATTACATTCTCCTATTTCTGCAGCCTTCCAAGAGCCTTTTATGAGCAGCGTGATTAAATGCAAATGATGGTTCCACCAAAAAGGCACAAGGTGCTGGAAACTGGGTGCTGGAAATTGGTTTTTTCCTCTGCTCACCTCTCTCCCTCAATTCTCTTGGAAATGATGGTTCCACCAAAAAGGCACAAGGCACTGGAAATTAGGTGCTGGAAATTGGTTTTTTCCTCTGCTCACCTCTCTCCCTCAATTCTCTTGGATATGTGAGTTTATAGCAGAGCCAAGTTTTCCCTAATCCACATTTCTGGAAGTTTTGTTTTGCTTTCCTCTCCTCATCCCTTCTCCTCTCCCATTCTTGTTCATTCCTTTGGTCATTCAGCTCTCGCTGATTTGAAACACTCAGCTTGTAAAGAGCACATGGGCTGGAAGAAATTGTCCTTGGTCAAGCTGTAATAATGGATTTGAAAATTCTCATGGCTGGTTATTAAAACACTCCATTCGTCACTGATACATTGAATTACATTCAGCACCTGCACAGATTATTTTGCCATACATTTAAATTACGGGATCAAATGCGTTTAGGTTGTCATAATTCAAAGTTCTTTCCTCGTGCTCTTGCTGTCTGTGTGAAATTAACTTTTCCTCCTGCTGTTCCTCTTTAACAGAATTTATCAAAGATAAAGTACCAGCGCTCCTAATTAATTAGAATATTTATTTATAAGAGTCTATTGTTACCACACGTTCATGTTGCTTTTATCCCAGTATCTCCTCCTTCCTTAAAACCCAAATGACTTTCCAGATTCCCTGTGATGATCTTGGTGTTTAAAAAAGAATCAAACTTAAATTTAAATATTGGTTCACGTGTGCTAACAACGTCTTGTAGTTTCAGTAGCAAAGCAGACTTTGGTAGCAATTTGGTCCCCATAAATGGAGAGCACAATTCAGAAATAAATCACTGTAATATCCAGTATTCCAAACTTGCTTTCTGGTGAGTTACAGGTACACTGGAGGAATATCAAAACCACATTTTCATAGGGAAGCGTTTGAAATGTGCATCAGCTCCTTCCAATTTCTCGTGCCCTTTTCTCGTACATGTTTTTAGCATTGCAGCAGTTGAGCTTTAGGGAAGACAGATTGAGCAAGTCCTAAATTTTTCGAGTTTATTGCAGGATGCTCCTGGAGAAGGAACATCCATTAATGATCTCAAATTTTTCATCTGACTCCGGATTGTGATTAAAGACAGAATCATGTGGAAGAAGTAACAACACTCATGAGCGACTGCTTATATTTTGCTGTTAAGGCCAAGAATTATTGGGGAAGCAAATCCTCGTGGCAGACTGGGGAATGCAGAGAAAAATCTCATTCACCTTGTCGAGACTGGCAGGGCTTTCCTGAAGCTGTGATTTGTTTGCCTGAATCGTGGGGCACAGTGTTACAAATTGGAAAATAAATCAGGAGGAGGATGAAGTTGAGACCTGGACAGCTTTGAGTTAAGGCTCCAGTTCTGCCAGGATGGGCAGAGCTGGGACAGAAGATAATTTGGCTCTTGGTCGGGTATTGATCCAGAAAATTACTTAAAAACACCACAACTTATTTGTAATCAGTACAGGAATTGCACACAAACCCATATTTGCCTACTTGGTTTTTAGTTTTGTCACAAGTCAGGGATGATTTTGGTAATGAGATGTAGGGAAATCCCTAAATTTTAGATTTTTTTTTTAATTTAGCTGTAAAGAACTATCATGTGAGTGAGAAATTCCATCAAATGAAGCAAATGGATTTCAGTCCTGGTCCAGCCTGTGCCCAATCCCCACCTTGTCACCAGCCCAGAGCTCTGAGTGCCACAGCCAGTCCTTCCTTGGACACCTCCAGGGTGCACCAAGGCTGAATTTTGTAGCCTATTTTTGGTAGATTATGTGTTTATGGGACATAGTGACATTGTACAAAGCAGTGGGATTTAAAATAAACAAAACCACCAGTTTTTCTGCCTTGAATTATTATTTATCACTGTTTCTTTGCTGCTTTTCAGACACATCCAGAACGAGCAGCAAAACATATTTATCCCCACGGGCATCTAGCAAACGTAGAATTAAACACATAAATACTAACAGAGAATTTTCAGTGAAGTAATTATAACCTGGCTTCAGTCTCGTGTTCCATATGTCAACCAGCTTGGAATATTAAAGGTTTCAGGGTGGCAAAGAGCATATTTTGTTCATTTGACTTTTACACAGATTTTTTTTTTAATGATTGTGATGTAATTCCTGCAGTTCTGAACCTTGCCTTTGGAATTTTTTTTCTTTCACTCAGCTCACCATTTGGAAAACATTTCAGGAGAGGAGGCTTTGACCTCCTGACAGCTGATGGACAGCAAAGACTGGACCTTGTCCACTGTAGCCAACCAGTAGAACAGATTTGCCACATTTCTGATGTAGAGGCTTTTATCCAAAGGAATTATAAGTTCAGAGTTTGGATCTGTCTCCTGAATTTCCAGGGCTGGTAGGGATTTTGTGACAAATATACGATAGTGCGTATTTGTCCTGTATCAAAAACCAACTCGAGCACAGGCAAACACTTTGTAGCTTAAATAAATACAATTGTTTGGATAAATGGAGGGACGTGGAAATTTACACTGATTTTTTATGACGATGGATTTTGTTTCATCCTTGGATTGCAGCAAGAGCCTGAGCACTGGGGGGGAAGGGGAGGGCAGTGGCATCAACCACGGAACGGCGACGAGGATGTGCGTGTACACATTCCTAATTCAGACGTCAAAACGCTGGAGGTTCAGCCCTGGAAGGAAGAATCCCTCATCACAGCGATGTCTGAGAGCTTGGAGAGAAAATCCCTGGCAGGGAGAGAGGCAGGGCCGTGACTCAGCTGTGGCTCCTTCCCCGCGGGGCCGGGGGCGGCCGCTGCTGCTGCTGCTACTGCTTCTTCTGCTTCTTCTGTTTCTGATTCTGTTTCTTCTGCTGTTTCTGCTTGTTCTTCTTCTTCTTCTTCTGCTGCTGCAGCTGCTGCTGGTGATGATAATGATGATGATGATGCTGTTGATGGTTCTGCTGGCCTCGCCCACGCACCGCTCCCGGTCCCCGTAGCTCTCCAAGAACACTCACACACACAGGAGAGGCTTCACCCTGGGTGTAAAAATTATTGTCCTGCAGACAGCACATTCCTAGAGTAAAGCAGGCAGGCAGGAAGGTGGAAAAAGATATGGAACAGTGAAATTTTTAATGTGAGCACTGGGATAGCTCCATCCTCTGGGACATCTCCATCCTCTGGGACACCTCCATCCTCTGGGACATCTCCATCCTCTGGGATACCTCCATCCTTGGGACACCTCCCTCCTCTGGGCCATCTCCATCCTCTGG
>VZTG01000082.1:188503-203260 GCA_013397845.1 Melanocharis versteri
AATGGGAGAGCAGCAGCTGACACTGTGTGTGGAGTTTAGAGTGATCCACTAAAAAGAACTGCAGAATTACAAACAAATGGAAAATAGAAAAGTTAAAATGCTAAGGCCTCGGGTTTAGGACAAAAAAGGCTTCACAGGCTGTGCTGAATGGGGCCCTCTGGACTCCCTGGAGTTGTTCCCTCCTCCAGTGAAATCCTGAGGGTACTCAGGGCTGTTCCTTGCGAATTTTTATATTTTTGGGTGGTTTCTCCTTGGCGTGCTGCCACCAAAATCCCGAGCTGGCCGAGCAGGGTTTGGGCAGTGCCAGTGCCCCGGACCAAGGCCCTGTCCTCACACCCCAGAGTGGCACTGCCACCCCAGCTGTCCTTGGCTGTCACCTCCGGATTTTCCCTCGTGCTGCCAGGATCTTCATCTGTCCCGAGCCAGGGGAAGGGAAATACCCTGCCTGACTCCTCAGGATTTAGAAATGGGGTTCAGAAATGTGTGAGGTTTTACACGTCTCCACAAAAGGGAAGGAGGGACCTCCGAGGAAAAGCCTGGCTTCTGATCAACTCCTTTCCCCTGCTATTTACGTTAATTAATGGCTGTGGCATTCACAGAGTCATTTTAATAATGTGTGCAAAAGGTGGAATTTAGGTGCCCTGGCATTGATTGCGGTTGATAACAGGTTTGGGCACACCAAAAATGAATCTCCAGCTATGATAATTCAATGCTGACAAGTCCTGTTTCTTTCCTGCCAGCGCCACTCTTTGCTTTATTACAGTGGAGCCACCCCACTGCAGTTTTGAGATTATTCTTTGGATTTATTATTTTGGATTTGCTCTGGCGTGAATAAAACTGCTCTCTATCTTCTGTAGTGTGGTTATGACGCTCACTTGATTTGTAAAAGGGACAGTATTTATAAATGAGATCAGTTCTGTGGGGTGCAAAAATGGAATTTAGGCAATCACCATCAGTGATTTAAATATTTAATATAGGAGTACCTGATATTTCACTTTTAAAATAAAGATAAATATTTTATGTTAGAAAATAACTTGAAATACTAGGTCTGGAGCATCCTTAGCTCTGGATAAACACTGAGTAGCAATCGGGGTCAGCTAAAACAGCTCAAAACTCACATTTTGTACCTTTTTTTCCCATAGGTACCTGAGACAGCAGGTCTGTCATAACCCTGAGATAAAAACCTGCAATAATTATTGTGTGTCAGACGCAAAATATAATATAAATATATTTTTTATATATTTTTATATAATTATATAATTATATATAATTTATATAATTTTATATAATTNTTGCTCACCTCTGAAGAAGGAGCTGTGTGTTGGATTGTCCCAGAGCCTGTGAGAGGATTCCTTTTGGATTTCTTGCAGAGGGAGGTGATGCTGGCACAAAATCCCCGTGCCATCCCCTCCTGCCCTGCTGCTTTCCCTATGACTCAGATCAGGGAGCAGCAAAAACAGCATTTAAAAATAGGCTCCTTCAAATATTTCCCAGTAAATATACAAGGGGAAGAATGTGGAGCCTTAAATGATTGCTAAATACCCTTTTAGCGGTGACAATATTGAAATCAGGCAGCGCAGATCTCGGGAGGAGATTTGCAAGGGCTCTTTGAAGTTTCATTCAGGAGCAATCAAGGCTTTGTGTTTTTGGGGAGGGAAATCACCTCCCGTGATGATGCTGCCTAAATCCACGGGCAGGGCTTCACTTTTGCGGCTGACACACAATAATTATTGCAGGTTTTTATCTCAGGGTTATGACAGACCTGCTGTCTCAGGTACATATGGGAAAAAAAGGTACAAAATGTGAGTTTTGAGCTGTTTTAGCTGACCCCGATTGCTACTCGGTGTTTATCCAGGGCTAAGGATGTTCCAGACCTAGTATTTCAAGTTATTTTCTAATATAAAATATTTATATTTATTTTAAAAGTGAAATATCAGGTACTCCTATATTAAACGCTTTTCTAAGAGGGCAATACTTTCCGCTTTTAAAACACAGAAGTTTTTAACAAGATTTAAATCTATTTATGTGTTAATGACTTCACTGATAGCCCGTGAAACAACCTGAAAATTGCATGAATGTTGTGTGGATAACCACGAATACTTGACATTACACATTATTTGTGCCCTGAGATGCTTTGCTCTGAGTCTCACAGCTTTAAAAATGCATCGAAGCCGCGTGAAACCCAAACCTTGCTCTCACATATCGATTTTAGGCTCCACTTCCTCAGCTCCCGAAATTCCTGGAAGCATCAGGGGTGAAACCTTGGCATTCAGCATCCCTCAGCTGCAGGCTGGGTTCTGCCCCAGCAGCCTCGGACCCGCTCAGTTTGCAAAATTAGACACAAAAACCACAACTCTGCTGCTAAAACACCCCGTGTTTGTAGATAAAAATACATTTAGAAACTAAGATTTAGGTGCTGAAGTTTAAAGACTTGTAGAATTTTCCTTCTGAAAGGAAAATATATAAGGTTTTTGCTTTCTGCCCTTTGTTTTTTGGGATTTTGTTTTCTTTTTTTACTTGTTTTTGTATTTTGTTTGGGTTTTTTCTTTGTTTGGGTTTTTTTGTTTTGTTTTGTTTTCTGCTTTTTGGTTGGTTTTCTCTTTTCATCCTGCCTTGTTGCGTGCTGTCTGAGGCACTTCTCTGCAGCACAACCTTTATTTCTTTGCAGTAGGAGCAACCAGAAAGGGGCAAGCAGGAGGGGAAAAACCAATTTGTAAAATTTGGTGCCAGTAGTGGGGAAGGAAAGGATCTTTAGGGCTGCAGAAAACACAGGTAGGAGCAGGAGCTGCTGGGGCCATGAAGCTGAGGAATGGGTTGATTTTTTATTTTGTTTATTAGGTAAAAACCCCTCAATCTCTCAGTCCAAATTCAGTTTGTTTGGTTAGTTTTTTCCCCACCAATCCTATATATTTATAAATTCCTCAAAATTCATTTTAGTTGTGGTGAACAAAATAAATTGCTGGTTTTAGCATGTGCCGTCCTCCAGTTCAGGAAGAAAATCAAATGAGAGAAGAGCAGACTTGAAAAGAAACTTGGATGGTTTCAGCATGAGCTGTTTGTGTCAATAAGCAGAAATATAGGAAACTGGTCTTGGAATAAGAATTTCAAGTTGTCTAAGCCTTGTTTAAGCAGAATTCAGAACACTGAAGGTCACCTCTGCCACTGGAAAATCTAAAAGAAATATCAGACCAGCTACTGCAAGGCTGAGCCACTGCAGTGATGAGATTTTGTTGTTAAAATCTAGAACAGGGACACATGAGAGAAGTGGAAATTATTTTCCTATTCTTATAAAAGGGCAGGTTATGGCTCCCAAAGCGTCCGTGGAAAAAAAAATGAAAGATATTTGCTGTTTACAATTCTGCTGATCAGAACAGAGGTCAGGGAGGGAAACAAATCCTCTCTAACAGTACATGTCCACCCACTTAAATGATTTTTTAAAAATTGATTTCCCCCCACATAAAAGTTGCTTACTCAGTGGCAGCTGTTAGAATGGAATGGGGACAGTTTGCTCTGACATCCAGGAGATTTTATTTAGAGTTGTGCTGAGTGGATGCTCAGTACATTTCCACTTTCCCCAGCTGAAAAATGGGTTCATGGCAAGAAGAATGTGAGCTCTGCTCTCAGCAGCTTATTTCTTGGAATAAATAGATTGAAAAGCAGAAATTTTAAGAAATGGTATTGAAAACACTCTTTAAAAAGAGGAAAATCTTCATTTTAGCCCTCTATTTACATAAATCATTGGCAGAATTGACTCCTGCTGTAGCAGAGTTCAGCCTTTCAGCTCTGCTGTATCTGCGTGAGTTACTCGGCCCGATTAAAAATTAATGATTAAATAGAAATGATTAAAACGCCAAGCCTGTGTCAGAATTATCTGATAATGAGGGGGAATTTCGGGCTGGTTGAGGCTGTGGAAGGGGCTCTGCTCACACTCATCTCCCTCAGGCTCCACGCTGCTCCCTTTTGACAGAGATCATGATAAAATTATGCCCTCCCTGTGCTCTCCCTGTTGAGCCTGGTTTGTATCTCAGAGTTTGAGACCAGAACGTCCTGGATGCTGCAAAAAACACAGAATAAACACAGCCCTGCCTTCACCCCTTCAAGGGAAGTTGGGTTTCAAAATTTATTGTCACGTCAGTAGGCAGAGCTGATGTAAAGGATATTTTTAATCAATTAGTAGCCAGGTAATCATTCCAGCTGGTGGAAAACAGCATCACTGCAGCTGTAAATAAATTCTGGGTACAGCTTACATATTCCATGGAGCTGTTTTCAAGGAGCATGAGCCTCAGAGTAGACTGGGAATTATCCTGAAGGAAAGGATTTATGTTTTTACCTAAATTGTTGTCTCGGTGATCACAGAGCTTCATTTGGTAGAAAAAAATGGGAATGTTCACAAAGCCCAGAAAGAGTTCTGCAATAGAGGGTTAAATCATCCCTCCATCAGATTCTCTTCAATAAAAACAAGAGAAATATTTTATAAAATAAGTCTAGACAAGTTCTGAGAGAGAAGGGAGGGAAGGCTTAGAAATACTGGGTTTACCATCCGTTTCTGAATTTAACATATGGTGATTATGCTGGTTCTAGTGAATAAACACTTTCCCTCTGGTACCATTCCCTTTGCATTTTTTGAAGGGTGATTGCACTGTAACTCAGGTCAGAAAGGTTAAAAATCAGGGGGGATCTGTTTCAGCTTTGGAGTTCTTTTGTTTATTTTATTATTTTATTATTTTTAACTTTATTAAGGATCAATTTAACAAAATTCCCTGGTATTATCTAGATGCTGATGCCTAAGAGGCCTGTAGGCAGGTAATTGTTTTGTTTACATTCCACAGGGCTTCTAAATGTCTTTTAATGACCGTGTTCCCTGGACTGGAGCATTAATTCCACGGGCTGCAACACTGAATCCAGGAACGAGCAGTTCAGTGCCTCAGACACCTTCCAGCAGGATAATTCAACATTTGTTTTCCTGCAGCTCACTGTTTTCCTTGGAGCAGGGTTTTGCTCCCACTAACTAACCCAATAAAACTCTATTTATTTATTTCTGAGCTGAGAATGTGTAATTAGGGCAGCTGTAATTTCCGTGTGCTGTGCCCAAGGGAACTGAGATATTTTTCCACCCACTGCGTGGAAGCTCGGGTTCTGCACCCCCAAAGTGCTGAAACCACAGGGGTGGAGGGCTTTGCACCAATATTTAGTGGGAAGGGGGTTGGAAGGTTCCCCTTCCCAGTAATTTGGAGCTTTGTTGAGTTCCTCAAGCACAGAAAACCTGAGTCAACCAGAAAAACATGAACGAAAGAAAACATAAATAAAAGTACTTAAATAAAACATAAACAAAAGTATTTTCCAGACCTGCTGGCATGGAAAGACAGGGGTGCAATCCAGTGAATATTAACCCCTGGCTTTGCTGGCATTGCCATGAGAAGGAAAAAGAGAAAACCCAAAGTTTACCAGACAAGTTTATGGCAGGATCTGCTTGTGCTGCGCGCTGCGTATTTGCATTTATTTTGCACACACACCATATGGCAATTATTCAGATTGCAACAGCCCAGTGTTAGGAGCTTCTGTTGCTTATTTCAAAGTGTAGGTCAAATATAGATTGATGTGCTGATCGCTTTGGTGGGATTTTCATTTATTTCATGCCTTTCAGTACTCAAAATTTTGCCCTTTTCAGTTCTGAAGGGTTGAGTCATTTGCCTTTGAACATTTTGCCTCCAGTCAGAAGCCAAGGATTTTTTAAAAAGCAGAATTAAAATGGAAGGAAAAATGCATTGTGTCTCTTAGAGCTGAACTCCAAAGATGCAGAGGTTGGACATTTGTTTAAACCAACAGAATTTTGTATTTTTAACAATGCTTTTATTTGCAAACTCAAGTTTTTGATGGGCCATCCTTCATCTGGTGGCTGCCTCAAGAAGATAAAATAATTTCTAATTCTTCTGTCGCATTCCCAGAAGTGGAGTGGCCTACAAAAATAAAATTTCACAGTCATGTTAATCAAATCTTTTATTAATTTGCATGGCAGTCTATGGGTTTTAAAAGGTCTGAGTCAGCGTTCAGCTACCAACATCAAAAGAGGAATATTCAGATTAAAGTGGAGTGGATGAGTCAGTGCTCCAGCTTCTGGAATGTGCCTTTTATCAAGGCAAAGCAATGCTGAAGCTCAGGATATTTGGGAAAATAGAGATGCTCTGAATAAGTTAGCTAGGGGCAAATTCAAGGTAATGCAGATTTCCAGCTTCCCGTGGGTGAGGTATTATTGGAATCTTCTTAGGCTTGTCCTGCACCAGAAACTCTTGTCCAGTTTGCAGAAACCAATGAACTAAACAGGCACCACCCTGTGCAGGAAGGAACAGAAAATGAGAAATTCCACGGCAAGGAGCTCAATTTGTATTCGGGGGGTGTGGGAGCAGTAAATACGCACACACATCATGGATTCTTCCTTCACTTCTCTGCAGATTTTTGCTGTGGTTTAAATTTCTGCTCCTATTTTCTATCATGGTATTCCTCACAGATTTATGTAGTCAGGAGTTTTACTCCTTCCCTGATTTTTGCCAGTTAGAGACTTTTTTTTTGTTTAAACTTATTCCCTACCTATTGTTTATTTGCCAGTCCAGTTCTTTTAGTCCAAGCTGGAATTGAATTTAAGTTTTTGAGGTTCCTGTGAAAATGGGGAAGAACCTGGCTAAAATCTCTATTTTCCATTGATTCTATTTTCCACAACGTGACATAACCATAGGAATTAAAGAGAAACTTCTAAATTAATACGTTAATTCTGCAAGTCCTTGAGGAAACAGAGCATTCTTTTAGGACCAGAGTTGTGTGTGGAACACACAAAAGCAAAACTACATGCGGTGTAAGTGACAAACTTTGGGATTATTTTACTTGTCAGCAGCAAGTCATACCTAAGTTATATTAAATATTTATTATCAAATGACATTTTTGACAGCTGAGAATAGTCATCATAGCATTCCCAACCAAATGGGCCTGAAAGGACTTCAGGTGTCTGATGCTTATCTTCTTTGCACTTCTTGTTCTTTCAGGATTAATTTTTACTTCATTTCTTCATGGGGAAAAAAAAAAAAAGGTAGAGATGTTGTAAATGTGCTGCATTGGAAGGAAAATTTTGGCAGCAGAGGTGGCTCAAATTTTGTTGTAGTTCATCTGTTCCTGTGTGATAAAAGCCCAGACAAGCTCCAGGACATTAGTCACTGCTTTCTGCAGATTGCTGATTTCCCTTTTTCCCTCTTTTCTAAACTGTTCAAGCATTGCTGATGTTAATTTGTGCACACAGCCTCAAAGATAAGCTGTGAAATGAGAAATGGAATTTGGCTCCTGGTTCGCACAGCTCCAGAGCCAAAAGGATGAAAAACACTGCTCGGAATTGATGGCTTTTGAGAGAGGTGGAGGTCAGGCCAAAGTGTCATCATTTGATAGCACAGCTGTCTGCTGGAAATCTGGTTTTTTCAGAGGAGTTCGAACTGGAAAAATGAGAATAATTCCACACCTTTCTTTCTTTCTTCTCCTTGTCCTGGTTTTGCAGGCCCTTGCTCTGTAGAATACCTGTCTGCACTCTGCTTGTGGCAGGTTCTTTTTGAATATTGACATTTTGGGGTGGCTCCTCCAGGATTTGTTGCGCCTTGAGCTGTTAATGTATTTCCCTCTGGTAATTCCAGAGGTACCTGCTGAAAATCCGTTGTCATCCTCAGGTTTTTTGGGTTTTTTTTAACAGAAACTTGCAAATCTTGAGGGGAACAGCAAAGGTTGCAAACCCTTTGGAATCCTTCCAGCAGGACACGGTGTCAGATGATCCATTTCCCCCGTGAGATCCCATCTGTCGTGTCTGTGCACTGCAAAACCTCCCATTTCTCAAAGTCAGGGCTGGGGAGCTGAAGAAATTCTGCCTTCTTTATGCCAGAACAAAAGCTCTGCTGGCCATTAGTGTCTAGCACGTCGCAGAGATCTTGGAATTCCAATATTTCTCAGTGAAAGGAGTTCCAAAGTGCTGGTGGTGTTAATGGCTGGGTCTCCTGCCATCATCTCCTCTGAAAGTTGGATTTTCTGCTAAAATACCATCAGCACACTTCCTATAAAATAATATTTAGAGTTGTCAGACCTGAAAGACAGTGAGATCTGGTTTGAAGAGGCAGAGTGGGCCATGGATGTGGGAAAGGTGCTTTGACACCAATTTTTGGAGCTGAAGGTGCTTTCAGTCACCATTTTGGATTATTGGATTATTTAATCTGGGTTATTCCATGGCAGTTCATGATGGCCCTGTCCTTCTTTCCGAGTTTGTACATGACAGCACTAACTTTTGTCTGTTAGAATCAGGCAGATTTCAAACTTTTGCCACAATACAGATATTCATCTTTTTTCTTAAGTAAATTTTGGACAGAATATTTGTCCAGTTATTTTTTTTCAAAAGCATTTTTCCAACAGCAATGTGCTTTCACTGATAAAAAATGCTGGATTTTGGAAATGATACAACAGCAGTTTTTCGCAGGTTTTTACAGGTTTGGCTAACAATTTCTTTCTGCTAGTGCTAAAAATGGAGTTGAAGCATTAAAAAACAAACTGCAGGGCACAGCCAGATTTTAGATATATTCAGAATGTTCTGTCAGAAATGATGCCACTTGCTAATTGCTTTTAAATTAGGGTATTTGTGCCCGTGGTGATTACTGCAAAGAATCATTTAGAGTCGAAAAGCTGGAGTAGTGTCCTAATTGGGGTTTGATTTGCAAGAAGTACTTGAAAAACTTGGTGCTGTGGAGTTGCAGTCATATTTTAAATTATCAGTGGCTCTCAGGATGCCCTCCCTCCACAAATGCCATCAGTATTGGGTGAAAACTCTGCAGAAAATAAGGAAGGTCTGGGTTGGGTGGAATGGTTGCTCCAGAAATATAAGGAATTTCTTGATCTGCCTCTAAGAAATTGCTTCAAGATTTTTTTTAAAGGATTTGTTTTAGTTTAAAAATTTGGGCCTGGCTCAGCGTTAACAATATTAAACTTCAAAAGACAAAGTAACAGCACGAAGAAGGAAAAAGCTGTTGATTGACAAGAAGGCCTCTGATGCAATGTGCAACACTCCATGTGGGGAGGAAAAAAGAGAAGGATGAAAGAGGAGGTATTTCATTTCTTTACCTGAGAAGAGAAATAGTCCTCAAAAAAAATTGTTCCATCGGTAGAAAATCAGAACTAAAAAAAATAATTACAGGTTTTTAAATTATCTGTAGATCAGAGCCTGTAGCATAAGCCCATGATTACCTTTTCCTTGGAGAAATCTTGTTGCTGTAATCACAGACCTTCGAACATTGGTACGATTTCTTTTCAGCAATTTTTTGGAGAAATTCCTTCTCTTTTCTGTGCCACAAACTCACTCTCATTTCTCTTGCACAATCAGGACTTACGAAATACAATCCCTGAAATTTAAATTATCATTACGAACTGATGCTATTAAAGGCCTTAATTATTTACATGTCTTTTTTTAATGGCTGGAAAACAAACACAACAAGGGCACAGAAACTCTCTTTATGGATTTAAGTTTTCTTTAAAGTCAGGTACAATTTGTTCAATTTGAAATTTTCTCCAGTATTTTGATCCAAATGAAGACATTCCCTGCCAAATTAACTATGAATATTAAAGAACTCTACAGCTAATGTTGCCCAAAAGACGTTTTCCTTTATGTCTTCAGCTGTGTCTTCATTATATCCAGGATGTTTACAAAGGGAAAAGATGATTTCTACCCCCTTTGTTTAATTTTTGGATTGGCAGGTTCAAATTCTAGCCATGCCTCTCTCGTACCACAGCCAGAGTGGGATCAAAGCTTGTCAAAGTGAAGAAAAGATGTTAAAATCTCATTTCTGTGGTTTTTTTACCTAATTTTTACTTTCTTATTGCGTAGTTTTAGTTACTCCTCTGTTGTTCTTTTCCATCTTCCATCTTTCCATCTTCTTTTACCCCTGGCTTGTCACAGACTTCTGGTGACCTGTGAAGGGCACCTGCCCCCAGCTGGCGAGTGAAAACCAAAATAAAAGCATTAATAGAATTTCTGGGAAAGCAGGCTAGTGCAGAGAGCATTTCTAATTTACTCATCATTTTTAACTGGAGGGAAAGAAGAAGTTATTTTCTGTACTGACTTATTTCTACCTGGAAACAAAAATGGAGACAGGGAGCTGTGGAATCTGCTAAGTGGAGCAGTTAAATCCTCAGGAACACCCGTGGCTGGTGGGTGAGGTCGTTTTTAATTTCTCTTGTGTGTTCCATTATCTGTCGATGCGTGAACAGTTGCTTTCCCCGGGGTGTGGAGCTGTTTTGAATGTGAGCAGGGTGGCTGTGTAGAAGTTTTACGAGCTGTTACAGAAATTCAGCAAGCCAACACCAGGTACTCAATTGCTTGGCATCTGTTTGTGGCTCTGTCTTCTTGGTTTGGGCATAATGCTGCCATTAACAAGCAGAAGTTTAATTTTTAACTTTTCCTACTCGATCACACCACTTAGCCCAGTAATTTCACTGCGAGTAGCACCAAGGAAGGAAACTTGGAAGAAGAAAGGTGCTTGATCTGTCTGTGATTTAAGTCAGCCATTATTTTATATAATAATTTCAGTTAACCTTGTAAGCAGTGCTGCTCTCCTACCTCCCTTAAGTGTTTCCAACGTAGCAGGTACAGATCAAAGACTTTACTGCTCATGAGCATCTTTTTTATTGCTAAATATCCCCAGAATGCCCACCTTCCACCTTCTTCTCCCACCTTCTTTTGCTGCAGTGCTCTGCCCTTTCTGTAGACTCCAAGGAATAAGCAGCTGGAATCTGGGAAAAGCCTGGGGAATCTGCCCTGACTGCCAGAGCTCCTAGGGATGCCCAGGGTGGGATTGTTGTGGTGCGTGGACTTTAATGATGCCTGTAGGTCCTTTCCCACTCAGGATACTCTGATTCTGTGATTTTCTTTGCCAGGTGTGGGGTGTATTTTACCCAAGCCCTGTCCAGCAGATTCTGTGAGACACCAGCTGGAATGTGGTGCATGAAAGCAAAGTAATTTGGATACCACAAAGAGAACAAAATTGTTTAAGGCTCATAGCAGAGATGCCCTTGTTCCAGGTGCTGTCCCTGGCTCTGCAGCCCAGGGATTATTCTAAAGGAGTCTGTGGAGGGTGACTAAAAAACCAAATTCATTACAGTTGTCTTGCTGTCCACGTGGGTGAATTCCTAAACAGGTGGAGAATCCAGAAATAACTCCAAGGAGGTGGAGAACAGCCTTCCCAGAGGGATTCACCACATCCAGCCTTTCCTCACACCCTCACTGCTGCGTTTTCCTCCAGCCCTGGCTGCCCCTGACAGAGCTGGGAAACGTAAATGCGTGTGTGGTGCCCTGAGCTGTGCTGGGGCCGTGTCCCAGTGCCAGCAGCAGGTGCTGAGCCTTGGATGGGGCTGGGAACAGCTCAGCGTGGAGCTGCCAGCAGGGCTGGAGGCACCATGTGTGTGCACAGACACTCAGCAGGCAGCACAGGGCAAAGGTCCACTCACACCACGCCAAACACTCAGTTTGAGTGCCCCTTTCTTATAACTCCTAGTGAGGAGGCAGCACAGAGTAAACGTCCACTCACACCACACCAAATGGTTCTGTTTGAGTGCCCCTTTCTTATACTCCTAGTGAGGAGGCAGCACAGAGTAAACGTCCACTCACACCACACCAAATGGTTCTGTTTGAGTGCCCCTTTCTCATATTTCTGGTGAGGAAGCAGCACAGAGTAAAGGTCCACTCAAACCACACCAAACACTCAGTTTGAGTGCCCCTTTCTTATAACTCCTAGTGAGGAGGCAGCACAGAGCAAAGGTCCACTCACACCACGCCAAAAGGTTCTGTTTGAGTGCCCCTTTCTCATATTCCTGGTGAGGAGGCAGCACAGAGCAAAGGTCCACTCAAACCACACCAAGCACTCCATTTGAGTGCCCCTTTCTCATATTCCTGGTGAGGAAGCAGCACAGAGCAAAGGTCCACTCACACCACACCAAACACTCAGTTTGAGCACCCCTTTCTTATACTCCTAGTGAGGAGGCAGCACAGAGTAAACGTCCACTCAAACCACACCAAATGGTTCTGTTTGACTGCTCCTTTCTCATATTCCTGGTGAGGAAGCAGCACAGAGCAAAGGTCCACTCACACCACACCAAAATGTTCTGTTTAAGTGACCCTTTCTCATATTCCTGGTGAGGAGACTGCACAGAGCAAATGTCCACTCACACCAAGCCAAAAGGCTCTGTTTGAGTGCCCCTTTCTCATATTCCTGGTCAGCAGGCAGCACAGAGCAAAGGTCCACTCAAACCACACCAAAATGTTCCGTTTGAGTGCCCCTTTCTCAGGCTCCTGGTTGTGGCTCAGGGAGAAGGAAGGAGCCAGCTGGCAACGTCCCTACCCCAGCATAAGCTGGTGTTTTGTGATCTCCTCGTGCTTCTGTAGGGAATGCTTGCAAGAGAAACACGGGAGAAAGGAGGGGTTTAGAGAGGTGTCCAGAATCACACAGAGGTGCTTGGCTTGTTTGGATGGAATTCTTAAAGTGTTGTAGGGGATGATTTTAAGATGAACATAGGGGGAAGGAAGGATTTAGAGAGGTGTCCAAAATCACACAGAGGTGCTTGGCTTGTTTGGATGGAATTCTTAAAGTGTTGTAGGGGATGATTTTAAGATGAACATAGGGGGAAGGAAGGATTTAGAGAGGTGTCCAAAATCACACAGAGGTGCTTGGCTTGTTTGGATGAAATTCTTAATGGCTTGTCCAGCTATTGATCTGTGAAGAGATGCTGGGTTAAGTGTTTTTATACTTCCTTGTATTATTTTCACAGAATTAAAGGGATTGCAAGGTTCCATCTCTCCCTCAAATTTAGTTGGAAGCGCCCAGAACATTACCAGGGCTACAGGATGATCACAAAAGCCTTGCTTTTATGGCAAGCTGAACTAACTTTTTCAGTAAAAACTGTGTGTTTGTGCATGAAATTCATCAGTCTTAATACACATTCTATCTGATTATCTTTTTTTATATCAGTGAGAAAAGCCCATGACTGGTAATTGATTTTTGGAGGTATTTGTCAGGATATCAAGTACAGTGTAGCTCTTATCATACCTTAGGTGCCAGATGCAATTAATAATACTGGGAAACGATCACCTTAAAACTAGAATTGATTTTAGTCTGAAGATGCAGCGGCAGGACATGATATAAAATGGGTTTTGTCACCTGAGTCAGACCTGCAATGCAAGAGTTTTAGTTCTGTAGTTCTGTGAACCAGGTGAACTACACGAGTAAGGCCTTAGCCTTACTTTTTAAAAATTAATCTCTACAATTACTCCATACTTTGCTCAGGGTGAGCCTATAAAAATGATAATTTTTGACAATTTATGTGCAGGTGTTCTGAACACAGCCCATCAGATGGGGCTGGCTTTGAATGTGGAAATCTGCTGCGTGAAGCACCCCACAAGATGTCCAAAAGCATCAAGAATAATTCTGGATGTTCTATTCAACACAGTGGCCACATAGAAGAAATGTAGGAGGGGAAACCTACCAGTTACAATCCACAAGCTTGTCTTCTCCCACCTGGAATAATTGTTAATAATTTTATGATTTCTCTTTTTTTTTTGTATGTTGGGTTTGCTTTCATCAGCTGCTTCAGATTTTACAACTTCATGACTTCACAATAATTAAATCCAGCATTACACATTTGTACCCAAAACATTCCTGGTGTAAGGAAGACACAGGTGAGGTGAGTAAAGTTGGTGCTCAGCAGGTAGAAAGATCTGACTCTGCTCTGCTAAGCAAGATTTAAATGTGAAGCTTGATTTTCCCCAGCTGCCGAGTGCCTCTGCTAATGGAAGCACTCGTTTTATTTTTGGGCACTTCTGTGCCTGAGTGCCTAAATGGTGAAAATTGAGGCACGACTGCAGGGGAAGTCGTGCTGCAGGACTGAAGCACAGCTTAGGGGAGAGAACAAAAACACCACAGCTCTTTGCTAAATATATGTTACACGGGAGGAAGAGCATGTAAATAAGTGATGCCGGGTTGGTTTTTGCCTTTTTTTCTTTTATATATTCTCTATATTCTTCACACATAGATTTGTGGCTCTGTAGCCTAGTGTTGTATTCGTAGCTGGTTTTCCCAGGAATTTTCCCTAGCTCTTCCCTAGGCAGAAAGACAAAACACATTCCAAAGCCCCTCTCCTGTCTTGCTTCTTTCTGGGAACCAAGGCCAAAAAAACAGCTCTTCCAGAGCTTCTTGGTGATTTTTGTCAATTATGCTGATTTGCTGAACTTCCAAGATAATATTGTTAATAAACCACTCCAAGGCATCAGTGCACCACAGGACACTGGGGTGAGGTTTATACACTGTGGGATATTGGGGTGAGGTTTATACACACAAGACATTGGGGTGAGGTTTATACACTGTGGGATATTGGGGTGAGGTTTATACACACAGGACACTGGGGTGAGGTTTATACGCTGTGGGATATTGGGGTGAGGTTTATACACATAGGATATTGGGGTGAGGTTTATACCCCACAGGACACTGGGGTGAGGTTTATACACACAGGACACTGGGGTGAGGTTTATACCCCACAGGACACTGGGGTGAGGTTTATACACACAGGACATTGGGGTGAGGTTTACACCCCACAGGACACTGGGGTGAGGTTTACACCCCACAGGACATTGGGGTGAGGTTTATACACCACAGGATATTGGGGTGAGGTTTACACCCCACAGGACACTGGGGTGAGGTTTAT
>VZTG01000082.1:207502-278150 GCA_013397845.1 Melanocharis versteri
TTTCAAAATGTTTTGTCAGGAAATAGGCACGGCATTCTCATGCTGTTTTACAGGATAAAAAGTTTGCCTTTTCACACTCTCAACTAAAACTCATTTATGGCAAACAAACAAATTTAGTGGAAAAGAAAGCAATGGTTGATACCTGGTCCTTCCTCCAGTTTTGCTGTATATATTCTGAAAACCTTGGGACAAGAATCTAGATTTGTTACCTGTATTTAAACATTTGATTTATTCAAATTCAAGTGCTGTCAGCCTAAATTTTCACCTCCATGACTAGGATCTGAAAATCAATATATGGGTTGTGTCTCAGATTTGTTGCCTGTTTCTTTTATTACCTCAGAGCAATCACTCAGCCTCTTGGTATCACAGTCCACTCATGCAAAAGTGCATTTTCCTGGGGACACAACAGCAACTGAGCAGGGTTTTCAAATATCCAGATATGCAGCTCCTTTTTCCCCGTCCCTTTCAGCTCCCCTCTCAGCACAATGAGCTCTGTCGAGTCTCACTTTTCCTCTGTATTTTTGATTTCCTTTCAGCTTTTTTTTTTCTCTGCAGGCTTTTTCTACAGTGCCACCTGTGCTGACGTTTTTCCGATTAAAGCAAATTTAGCTCTGGCCATAATCGTGAAATCTCATGCCAAAGGACTTCTCCAAAAGCAAGGAGACCATCACAATTTGGCTTGGGCAAGACTTTACATCATTAGGAACGCCCTGCTATGTAAATTCTGTAGGTCAGAGGAGGTTTTGGGCCCGATAATTTTCATGCCAAGCAGATTTGAGGGCTTGCTTTTATGTTTTCTAGCACAATAAAGACATTTTTGTATGAAATAATAATGCTTTTAGATTCCAGGTTGAGGCAAAGGGTGATGGCATTTTGGGAGATGATGCTGGCATTCCAAAAGAGTGAGAAATGAGAGCTAAATATTCATCTAATATTCTATTTTAAAGCCACTGGCATCTGAAGGATGCTTGGGATTTGCAGGGAATGAATTTTGGTGCTGTTTTGTAGCGAGGGGATCTCTGAGCACAGAACCTGCCTTGTCCCACCCAGGATGAACAATATAAACTTCACAATATAAAGTTTATAAACATAAACTTGGAGTGAGAGCTGGGAACAGCACCTGTGGCTCCAGGGGCTGGGGCAGGAATAAATAGGAATAAATTACTCCTGCCTGCTCTGCTTTTAGGGCTGTGAGCTCCTCAGGACAGGGATCCTGCTGGAAGAGACTGGGAAATTTGGGCAGGGAAGGAGGGAAATTTGGGCAGGGAAGGAGGGAAATTTGGGCAGGGAAGAAGGGAAATTTGGGCAGGGAAAGAGGGAAATTTGGGCAGGGAAGGAGGGAAATTTGGGCAGGGAAGGAGGGAAATTTGGGCAGGGAAGGAGGGAAATTTGGGCAGGGAAAGAGGGAAATTTGGGCAGGGAAGGAAGGAAATTTGGGCAGGGGAAGAGGGAAATTTGGGCAGGGAAAGAGGGAATCAGCCCATTTTTAGTGACTCTGCAGGGAGGGACAGACAATTCCTGGGCTGCCTTCAGCTGTGGAATCTCAGATCTCGAGCCTGGTGCTGAAGCTGTGACAGGAATTGTGTTTGGGGAGAAGGTGGAGTGAGAAATGGCCTCTCTGCCGTGGTAATTCCTCCTTTTTCATCCCGGGGAAGATAAAACCAGCCTCCTTCTAGTGATGGGAGTAATGAAAAACACTCCTCGGGCCTCATTTGTGTCCTCAGTGTTTTCTGTGAGGTTGTTCTGCAGTGGAATTGGAGCTGAGCAGCCTGCTCCAGTCCCAGCTGGGTTTGTGGCTTTTCCACACCTCGAAAAACCAGCTCAAATCACTGACTGCCCTCATATTCCAAGAATTCGGAATTTTCTTGCGAGCATCTTTTTTGTTGTTCGTGGTTTTTAATTAGGGTTAAAGCTTTTGTAAACAAATAATGACCCCAGTCCTCCTTTCAAATAAATCCCCTTCCATTGAGGGGAGTCAAAAGCACACAACAAATAAAAAATCATGTGTCTGTTTTCTTTAAAATACACGTTTCCTCTTAAAATTTAGCGATCTCTGATGCCAATCTTGTGATTCTTATCAGGCCTGTGAGTCAGATTTTTTTAATTTTTTTTTTTTTTGTATTCTAAGTTTTTGCTCTAACAGATTTTCCCTGCCCACAGACTCCCTCCCATCTGTTCAGGTTAATGGGTTTTCTGCCTGTGCTCAGAAAGGAGCATATTGCAGGATTTGAGTGAGGGATTTCATCTCAAGACACCACGAGTCCTTGGAGTCTGCTTAAACTTGGTTGCCAGGACTACTCCATCCAAGGCAAATAGGAGAAATAATTGCAGATTGTCTTGCAGGAAAATGAGAGCTGTAGCTTGCCTACAGAATGGGCAAAAAAGAGATGTGTGATAACGAAATGGAAACCTTGGAGAAACGTTGGGATTGAGAAGGGTTCAAGCTCTCAGCTCTTAAATATGTGAGAGGGAAGAAGGGAAAAGGAGCAAGAAACTGTGAATCCAGGGATGAGACAGAAAATTGATACCTTTTATAGGGGGACAGTAAAAACAAGCCCTCTGGAAAGTCTAAATCAAGTGATGTCTCGTATTGGAACGGCAGATTAATCGAAGTATCACAACATTGTGGGCTGGAATTCAGCCCTTAAAAACCTGCCTGCCCCAAGCTGTCAGTCCAGGAAAGAGGCTCAAAATAGGGGGATTCACACAAGTATGCAAAGGATGAAATTTTGAAGCCTTGACCCGCTACCTTTGGAGACCGTTTTCAAAAAGCTGTGATGTAGAAAGATTCATAAATCCTTTTCTTCCTTGGCTGTGGAGCTGTGCCTGTCTTTGACTCCCAGCTCAGCCCTTCAGATGCAGATATTGGGGTGTTCCCAGTCCTGCTGGGCTGGCTGGGATGGGCTTGGAGTGTTGCTTTTTTGAACACAGTAATTCCCACTCCTTCAGCTGCTCTGCACTCCTGGAAGTGCTGGGGCTCAGGGAGGTGTCATTAAAGGCATCCTTGAGAGAAAGGTCAATATCAGACCCTCCCAATTATTTCTTCCTCAGCAGCAAAATGCAGCAAACAGCCCAATTTGTGGCCGTGGAAGTGTTTCCGAGGTGTTTTTCCAGCTGAATGTGCAATAACGATCCTCTGGTTTCTGTCAGGCCCCCCGAGGAAACACCACAGCTCTGGAGAGAGCTGCTCACCTCAATCTGCTCCTTTCTGAGCACAGATGTGGAAAATGGGGGCTCTGAAAGGTTTTAGACACATTATCCTGCCACAAGGAGGGTGTGCTGGGGATGATTTGAGGGGGAATTAATAAGGGAAGATGGAGAGGAACAGGGGTGCAGCCGTCAATGTGTCACTGTCCCCAGCTGTGCTGGCTGTCACTGAGGGCTGCTGGCAAGATAAGGACACTTAAAATCAAGACTTAATCTCTTATAAATGATGAGAACTGGGTAATTTTGCTGAATTCTTTATTGCCTAATGATAATTAGACTAAAATGACCAGGTTTCCTCTTCTTTATTTTGGATGAATGACGCAAAAAAAAATTGTCGTAAACTGGTGCTGAGAATTTCCCTGGTTTTTTGTCTCAGTTTTTGGTATCTAGATCTGCCTTGTGTTCATTTCTGAGCACAAGGCTCCACTTTGCTTTCCCTCCACTCCTCCCTGTCCAGTGTGGAGTTTTTCCAGGTTCTGTGTCCCAGTCAGAGCAGGCCCAGATGTCACATTTGTTATGGGGAACCAAACTCTCCACACCTGGCACAACTTAAAAAGTGAGATTTACTATGATGGAAGAAAGAAAACTTTAGGGAATCTAATCTAGCTGTTATTATTTCTTTAAATAATTATGCATGAATGTTTTTTCCGTTTATTTTTGAATTTTTCGGTCTCTCAAACTGAGGTAAAATGTAAAAGCAGAAGGCAGAGATGGATTTTGGTCATTGCCAGCTCTGTGCCCGTGTGTCTTGTGGAAGCCTCACTATAGATTGGATTGTGATAAGTTCATTTTCTTAATTTTGGTCTAAGGCCCAGCTGAGGAAATATCTCAGCTATTTCCTTTCCCTCTGAAATCCTGCAGAAGCAGAATTAGATCTCAGAAGGTAGCGATGGTGAATAGATGGAAATTACTGCCCAAATCACCTTTGGTTGCTCCGATTTCATTTACAGCCATTAATATTTCGGTCGAAAATTAAACCACCATTACTTTTTATTAAGTAATTAGGTTGACAAATTGGTGAAAACACTCCGAACTAAGGTTTTTTTTGCCAGGGATTTCCCAGAGCTGCAGCTCCCGGCAGATGGCAGTGCCGGACTGGATGTAGGTGAGGACCTGCTCTCCTCCAGCCTGGAAAGGGGGCAGAAGCTCAAATTCGCTCCAGGGATTCGTTATTCCCTAAAAACACACCTTGCAGAGACAGATCTTGGTTTGTTTTGCTTTCCTTTCCCGGAAAAGAGGTGGCCTTGGCACCCCAGTGCAATCTGAAATGGCTGGAGATACAAACCCATGGAAAGAAATGTAGGATTTTTGTCTTCAGTAATCCTGCTTGAGCTGACAGAATGTGAAATGCCTTGAGAAGAAATGCCCATAAACACAAAAACCTTTATTAAAACTCACCAAGATCGGCTTTGGTTGCCCTTAAATCTTCATAAAGGAATCTGCCCTTTTTTGCTTCACACTGTTAAGTGCATGTTATGGCCGGATTATCAAAAAAAATGAGATCCACTAATAAGAAATCTTAAAAATAGCCTCAAAACAAAACATAAAATATGTCACATTCTGCTGTAACTCAACAGTGGAATTTTTTTTTTAAATTAGCTGCTGGACAGTGGAACAGGATAAGTAATTAATGAGAATGGAGAACCTCAGACTGCAGGAGCTTACAATGAAGTTAATGAACACAACGCTCACCAGGTGTGCTCTGGTTGCTATGAGAAATAGGGGTTGGTTCAGAAAGTCATAAAAGCTGCTGAGGGTAAGAAAGAACCTCTAAAGTGAAAAAGGAGAAGAGGAGAAAACATAGAAAATCCTGACTTCAAAGGTAATCAGAAAGATTCACCAACTTGCTTTTAAAAAAATTAATGGCCATGTCTGCGAGTGCTGGTGAATTTTCTTTTGATTGTGCTGTTGGGATCTTAGGGATTTCTTGCTCATTTGGTGCGCTCTGGTTTCTTCCCTGCTCACAAATGAAAAGAGAAGGATTTGAGAAGGCGCTGGCAGAGTGCCATTCTGTGGGATTTTGATAGGAGAGCTGCCTGGAAGAAATCTCTGATAGAACTACAGACTAATTTGTGTGGGTGCGGTAGCAAAGCAGACGGAGTGGAGCAGCCTTCCTTTCTTAAACTGGCAGGATGGACACCCTGGGTCTCCAGCTCCACGAGCTTTTCCACACGTCCTGAACTTGTGTCCCGACAGGATTACTGTGGAATAATCCCGAACACATTCTCCCTCTGAGCGCTGTTATTGTTTACTCCCCGGGAGGAGTCGTAAATTCGCAAGTGAAAATATTTACCAGGAACCAACTGCAGATTTGGCTCTTACGTAACCAGGGCTGCTCTGGAGGAGGGCTGGCTGTGCCAAATGGCAGCTTCTCCATGGGAAAAGCATTCCCATGGCCTTCTCCAGATGGAGCAGGGCCAGGGCCTGCAGCCCTGGGGGTGCCCAAGGGTCCAGCAGCAGGGAGGTGACCACAGGGAGGTGACCACAGCCTCATCCAGCCCCCTCCCCATGGGGACCACGAGTGAATCCCCCAGGATGGGGTGCAGTTCATCTCCCAGGCACCCTGGGCTCGGGGCTGTGCGTCCCCCAGGGAATGAGAAAACTCAAACCTCTGAGATTTTGGGACAGGCTTTGCTGTGGTGTGCGAAAAAGAACGCAGACAGGTTCTGTTCTCACCCCTATAGGCATGGGGGGAATTAATCCCATGGATCTGAACCCTCCAATTCTGTAATTATTGCAGCTTTTGCTACGTGTGGCTGTGTGTCAAAGGATAATACTCGTTTGCATCTCAGTTGCTTCGTGCCTGTTGCACTGCCACGTTTGATCAGTAAATCTCGGATCTGCCAGCACTTAGTTGTGCAAAAAAAAAGAAAAAAAAAAAGAGGGAAGGGGAAGATTTGTTGGAATCCCACCCTGTGTTCAGCACAGCTCCTCGCAGCTGGGAGGGCTCGGGGCGCTGGGGTTTGCAGCACAGCCTCTGGGGACACGGCTGCACCCCCAAATCCCAAAGCTGGGGTGCTCCACGCTCCTCCACTGCACAGCTGGATGGGAGCTGAGTGCTGCTGACCTCGGCTGGAGCAGTCCTGCACCAAGCACTTGGGAGAGTGTGGAGCTTCTCTGGTTCCAGTGGTCGTCAAGCACTGAAAATTGGCTCTCTTCTGTTTTACAAGTGGTGAGAAGGGTGTGAGCCATGCTGGGGTTTTGTATTGTTACACCAAAATGAGGGTGCCTCACCCCGACAGAGATTTTTTTTGGTTTTAATTCAAATTGGATGAATTAAATTAAATTGATTTGCTCCTGGTGCTCCTAATTAGATGCACCATGAGCAAATAAAGAGTTTGCACAGCTGCCTGTCAGATTCCACTGTCAGGAAAGTTCTTTCTCATCTCTGGTGGCTTCCCCTTTGTCACATCCTCAGCTTGGGCTCTGTTTTGTGTTACAGATCCCAACAGATTTACCTGGCTTTGAGCTTTATGGACAGTTTCTGAGCAGGAATTTTTAAATCCATGTTCCCAAGGTCAGGCTGACCTGGGGAAGGGATGAAATGTCCATGGCTGGAGTATTACTTGTGGTGCCAGTTTATTGTAGTGAAAACCAGAATTCATTCACCAGCAGTACTGGGAAATTCTGTCGTTCCCTAATCCGTAGTGAGGAGCTGAAAAACCTCAAAACACAAGCTCTTGGTTATTTGGCTTTTTAGAGAATATTAAAATCAATAAACCAAACATGGGCATTTGAAGTACAGACAAAAAGATGTGATTGTATTTCAAAGTGTAATATTAAACTACGAGGTGGTGAGTTTAGTTTTCTAACACACCCGGGAAGCTTAAAAACATTGAAAAGGTGATACTGGCAAAAACCATTTTCTATTTTCTTGGTATCCATTTGCACTGAGAATTATCTGCACGATGTAATTCCCATGGCTATTGGAACTTGAGTACCTTGGAGCAATTGAGTTTTTGTGGCAGCATTCTGGACCTTCCTCTGAAAATGCCTGTTTCTGAGGCTCATTCTTCCCTAATAACTGATATTTTAATTTTTGTTTTCTGCTGAGCACTGTGCATGAAATTCTCCTTCCCTTGAGGAGGGCAAATTGCATGGAAGTACCACCCAGCTTTCTGATCCACATCTAGAGTCAGAGGAGACTGTCGTGAAACCCATGGAAACTCTGTGTGGCAGAAAAAAGCCCACCTTGAAAACATTCATTAATTCACCTGCAAATAGCAGAGGATCACAGAAATCATCAGCAATTAGCAGTAATTTGATCCATGGGATGTCAGTGATGAATTTCCTTGCGAGTTGTTGCTGATGCTGTGTGAAACATGTTGAGAGTGTTCTGACTGCTGCTGGTAATGTGCTTTTTCTAGTAAATTGAAAATATTTTCAAGTTGGGTTCATGCCACCTGTGGCGCCTGTCACCCATCCCTGAGCACAGGCAGGCACTGAAATATTCCCAAAATTTCCAACCTCCTCCTCCTCCCTGTGACTCCTGCCCAGTAGGAGGTTGGAAATATTGGGAATATTTCTGCTGATTGCTGACCCTGGACAGGTCCCTCAGAGCCAGGAAATGCAGGGGTTTGGTTCAGAAAGTCATAAAATCTGTTTATCTGGGATTTGGAACCAGTCTTTAGGAATCCCATCTGCATTTCTCCCTGCAGAAGAGGGCAGCAAAAGCCATCAACTCCTTTCCTCCCTGCATCCGTGCAGGTGCTAAACCAAGATGAGGTTTTCTGATTGATCCACTCAAAAAAAAAAAACCCAGGGCAGCACGTGGTTTTCTTGAGTATAAACATAAAATATAAGTTTCAGTTGCGTGAAAAAAAAAAATTGAAACATCAAATGCTGTTTTACGCCGATTATTTTGGCTTTTTGTTGAAATGGGGCCTCGAGTGTTCCTGTAGTGTGATGTTAGTGGGAGGGCATGAATTGCATCTTCCCCCTCTTTCTTTCCTCCCATTGAGTGGTTCTTTCAGAACCTCAGAGAGGTTAAAATATTTACTTTTAAGATGCAGTTTCTGCATTAAATTCAGGATCCTCGAAGGTGAAAATTCAAACAATGTCACAGCCCAACACTTTAGAGATGAACTAACACTGTCGTGTCTCCAGGCATAAATTATTCAAATTTACCTCACAGAGTCACAAATCTTCCTTGGAGACATCTGAAACACCTTAGAGAACTCGGTATAAATAGAAAAATTAAAAGGCAGATGCATTTCTGATGAAAAAATGGGTTGGATTCAGCCTCAGAGGCTCTTTCACCCCATGCTGGTTTATCTGGATTTTCAGCTGTTGCCAGAAATGACCTCCTGGCAGTGTAAAGTCTTTAATTTCAACTTTATTTTCTTTACCTCAATAAGAGAAAAGTAAATTAAAGTAAATTAAATATCTCTAGATTATCTTTCTGGCTGGTTTGGGTTTTTTCTATCACAAACTATTCACCAGGAGCTGCACTGTGGGACATTTTTGCCACTTATTCAAGACGTGCCTTCCTTTCTAAACAGGCTTGCTCAATAACTGTTTGTACTCCTTTATCTTGGTTATCAGCAGATGAAATGGAAAGAATGGATTACTTAGTTCATAGAGAAATGCCAAATTTGTTACTTTACCTTGGATTATTGTTACGTTGGCTATAGGAGATAAGGAGTTTAGGGCAGCTGGTGCAGAAGATGCAGTTTGAGGCCTGAGCACCGAGCAGCAGGAAAAGCTGGATTCAGAGCAGCAATATTTCGTAATTTGGCTGGCGGTGTTTTCCTGTAGAAAAGTTGGAACTTTCTGTTCATCTCATGAGTACAAAATATTTTTATGACCCCAGCCCTGGGAAAGTGTAGTAGTCGTCCTAATGAGCCTAACAGATTTGGAAAAGGTTAGAATGTGTTGCATCACGTATCGGGTCTTCTGATGAGGGAATGAACATTTAAAAATACTCCCGTTTGTCATCCAATTTGCAAAAAAAAAGAGCTCACAGAAGCGACATCACAACCATAAATCTTGCAGAGAAGCAATGGGCTAATGGTAAATATTACATAATGGGAGGTGTGGGATTTGGAGACATTACCAGCAAGGCAGACTGGTGTTTGGGCATGAAAGAGGACTTGTTTCACCTTGAGTGGGCAGAAAATGAGGCATTTGCAGTTGAGCACGCTGTTTAAAAGACCCAGAAAATTTCAGTTCAGTGGAGAGATCCAGGAGTAGGAGGCACTTTCTCCTGCTTTCTGAAAACACTGCTCAGGCACAGAGCAGAGGGAGAAATAGGAGCCCTCCAGATGAAAGCAACGGAGATGTTTCTTGGGCTGGGGAGAATAAAATGGCTCTGTTTTGTTTAAATGATCAGAGTAGGGGGGATCTGATACGTGCCAAGGGATGGGAGAACTTGTTCAAAAAGTAAGGGCTGGTGGTAAATTTGGAGAATGAAAAAGGGATTGAGTTGGAGGTTATGGAATCCTCTGATGGTGCCACACGTAAAGCTGTTGAGAAAAAAAAAACAAAACCACTTTTCTACCAAGAGCTGTGTGCAGCCCAGGCAGGGAAATGGAATAATTGCTGCTTAATAAAATTGTGTTCTTTATTTCTTGGTAGGCTATGGGTTATTTTGAAACAAGCTTTTAGAGCTGAATCTCTTTGGGCAGGGAAATCCTCCACTGAGAAATGTTTTCTGTGGTTTTCCAGGAGTTTGGCCATTCCTGCTGAAGGGAGTGGGGAAGGTGCATGCAGGAAGTTTGGGTTTTAAGCAAGATTTTACCAAAGTTCTTTGCTGCAGGCTGCAGCAGGGAGGGAAGGAGATCCTTGCAGCAGAGGAGCAGTGATTCCTGCAGATGAATTCTCCTGTTCAGTTTGAGCTGTGGGGTGGCTGAGCCCTCGTGCTCCTCCATAAAATGGGCAGCTACAGATAAAGAAACCCTGCAGCCTGACAGAATTAACTGAGACAGTGCCAGGGTCAGGCCAGCTGGGAGCACTGTGCTAAGATGCACCCGGACAGGAATTCTTGCTTCTGTTCCCACTAATTCCACTAATTTCCATCTATTCTGATTGACAGCTCTCATATAGAAATATTTGTTACAGTGATTTCAGGTACAGAGACACCGTGAAGCCTCGGACATATTGGCAAAAGCACTTTTTTTGTTTTTTATGAGCAGTTTCTTTTGCCCTTCAAAATGCTTGCCTTTGTTCCCACTAATTCTCTTTCCACCTATTATGATTGACAATACTGATACAGAAATATTTGTTACAGTGATTTCAGGTACAGAGACACCGTGAAGCCTCGGACATATTGGCAAAACCACTTTTTTTTTAATGAGCCATTTGTTTTCCCCTTCAAAATGCTGGACTGAGAGTGAAGTGCATCAGTCGTGTCCTACCTGGCGCGCTGGGGGAAAAATATTCGCGTGAAACAAATCGAATTTTGCTTGGGGTTTCTGTAAATTGTGGCCTTTAGGGGTGAAAGATTTGAAGGACAATCCCAGTGTCCTCGCCGTGGCAGGGTCCCACGGGAGAGGGAATTTCAGGCAGCTGGGTGATGAACAGCACAGCAGAGCCACGGAACCTGCTGGAGTCACCTGTGCTGTGCCAGAGCCAGGGGAACGAGCTGCTGTGCGGATTTACAGCCCCTGCTGATGGAGATGCTCATTAATCTAACGAAGCCCAGCTCAGCAGGGAGCCCCTCTGAGGCTAAAAGTCACTCAAAGTCACTCAAAGTCACACGTCTGGTGCGTTCTGGTGTTTATTTTGTGGTGACGGGCTGCTCCTCCTGAGGCAGTTTCTGTATGAAGTAACAGCCTGAGCAAACATCAGTGTTTTATGAGAGAGTGAAGCACTGGCTGGGGTGGATGCCAAGGGTGGAACTGCACCGTGCAGAAACAAAAAGGACGTGTTCTAAACCCAGACAGCTCTTTGCAGAATCGGAGTAACATTTAAGAGTATCAAGGTCTTTCAGAGCCAGGCTTTAAATAGGATCGTTTCTTGTTTCTTGTCAGTCTCTTTTGCAGAAATGTGGTACAAGTAAATGATTTAAAAAATCTTTAAATCAGCCTGTTTTACAGTATTCTTAATTCTTCTATTTAAGCATGATAGCCTCATCAGAGGTGAGTTATCCAAACAATGATTTTCATTAACTTGGCTGATTGGGAAGGCAGCACAGCAGATGTTGGTACTGTAAGTTGTAGGTGTTGACAGAGAAATCCCCCCTGGTTTCAGTGGGTTGTGATTTAATTCCCATAAAATGAAAATGTTGTGCAGATCTCATCACACACTTGTTTTTGTTAACATCATCTTCCAGTCTTTACAAAAGTCTTTTTTAATTCAACTAAAGAACGAATTATTCCTAATCACATTTGAACTTGAAGACTGAGCTCAACTTGAAATCTCAACTCGAAGACCAGGCTTGGTTTTAATTCAATATGTTTTAGTTTGAGATTAGTGCAACAACACTTTTTAAATCCATGGGATTCTGGCTGGGTCTGTGTGACTTGTCTGTGAGTATCTCCACATGCAACTCACTGACAATTCTAGTGAACAAGTTATTTGAGAATATTCTGTGTATGTATGTATAAATAAACATAAAATAAATTTATTAAACCAGGTTGGTCTCAGCATAGTAAGATACTGTGGAAATGTGTGTAGATGCTGTGTAGCTGAATAGGGAAATAAATCAGATTTTTTTATATCTATTTGAAACACCTTTAATGACTCTGCTTCATCCCTTGTCCTTGCCAAAGTTCAACGAGTGGAGAGAGTTTGTGTCAGGCTGCCTCTATGGCAACTGCAAATTCTCTGGTGGTTTAATTTTAAATATGAATTGTGAAGCAAGAAATGCATGAATATTTCAGGTATTTTGAACAGGCTCTGACTGTAAGAGGCCATGGCAGTGACTCCAATGGCAGCATCCCTTTTCCAGCTCTCTGCTCTCTCTGCTGGCTCTGGAAAGCAGTGTTGGAGTTTCAGATGGTGCCATTTTATTTCCTTTTCTTCCCTTTTCTTCCTTACCTAAAATGCCCAAAATCATCAACAATGGCAGGCAAATGTTACCTGGTTCGGGGAATATTTGGTTTTTAGTTTCAGTCATGCTGGCAGCTCACCCCACACTCCTCAGAGCCCCTGTCCTGGTTACAGCCATTCCACGCTCCATGCCAAGAGCAATAACATTTAACAGGAATTTAAAACTACAATTCAGTGGAATCCTGTAAATCAATAACACCAAACGATTTCATTCCTCAGCTCTCCTCTCTAAAAAAAAAATAATAAATCACCATAAGCATGTAATGAATGTCTTTATGATAGGATTGCCTCTTTCTGTTGTTGAAAATGGGAAATAATTCAAGCAGGGCATGGCTGAATTTCCTAGGTAGAGTAAATAAAATGAAAACCAGGTTCCATTTCACAGCAAACACGTGCTAAGAGATTCTTCAAGTTTGTTCTGAAATGCCCAAGTCATGAAACTTTCAGTTATTTTTTAAGGATACCAAGATAAATTCTTGCAGTTTGTGGCTCAACATTTGGAGAATATTGTGGAACATGATACATTTTTATAAAAGTTGTTGGCTAAAGCCGCTATGAAATTGAGTCTCTTTAAAGGATTAAATGTCAGGTTTGTTTTCAGGCCTCAGATTGCTTAACTCCAGCCCTTACTATTCCTGTTTATTTTCAAAGCTGAAGTCATTTGTTGAAACGTGAATCGTGCCAGAGTTTAGCTCTGTGGAGGTTGCCTCATGTTTAAGTAGAAAGACTGAATTTAGAGAAATTGCATCTCACTAATTAACAGTTAATGAATATTTTGGTTATCTCACTAACACATACGTGCAGTGGACTTGGAGTAAAGAGTAGAAGGGTTTGCCTTGGGCTCTCTGTGGTTTCCCAGCTCCATTTCCTCTCTCAAAGTACCAGTTGCTGATATTTATTAGGGGAGCTTTTGGGAGAGGTTTAATCTCTGGATGGCCAAGTTCCCATTTAAATTTGAAGAAACTGAGTATTTAAACTTATTTTCCAGCGTCCAAGAGGCAGCTTCATTATCACGTAGCCAAGATAATTCTATTTAAATTAAATGTGCCCTGTGATGTCCAATAATGCATTTACCTCACCTGCTACTGCATCAGAGATAAAATCCAGGAGCTCATTTTTTTTCCAAACAGAATTCAACCAGAACATCGCTGTCAAATTTATGAGGATCAGAATTGGAGTTTGAAGTATTTTTCGCAGTGGTAAATCTTTAGTTTTTCAGAGAGTCATTAAAGCTGTCTGTTGTGAGCTGGATCTCTCCCCCTGAGGCAGATCCCTGATGGTGAGCCCTTCCTCCCTGCTCGGGCACAAATCTTCCAGATTTTCCCATAAAACATGTCCAGAATCTTCAAAGCTTTCAAGAGGTGATGTTCACATTCCTCTTTTGGGATTTGTCAACTAATTTGGGAAAGGAAATAAGTTATCAATGATATTTGTGTAAATTAGGTTTGTATTTAGCTGCTACTTTTAGTATTGGCAAAAATATTTGGGAACATTAAGCTGAGTGTGCACCTCCTATAACAGAACAGTGGATTTCAAACTTCATCTTTCCTGTGCATCTATTGCAGGAATACAATAATAACAACAACAACAACAACAACAACAACAACAACAATAATAATAATAATAATGATAATAATATTTTCTTCCTACCAATTACACGTTTATACAGAATTAATGGCCGGGCAATATTTTAGTGTGTGATTTCAGTATAAACACTTCCTTGGCTTTCTACCCTCCATTATCCATATCCTTAAGAAATATCCTTAAGAAATATAATTATTCCTAATGAAATGCTGTCCAAGGCAGAGTTTTCACTCGATTATTGTGAAGTTTGGTTCTTCCACTACTGAAACCAGTGGTGAAATTCTCCTGGACCACAGTGGGAATACATTATTAATATATGTATTAATATTGCTTTCATTGGTGAGGTAGATTTCATGGAATACAATAGCATTTTGTTGGATGCTAAAAATGGACAAAGCTACTCTTTAACACTTGAGGTTATGTCCTGTGGTTTTTCTGATTTTGAATTGTGCAACAAATCTTTCCTTGGAAAAGAAAAAAAAGCAGGGAACATCCTCTGAGCTTTGGCCTGAGCAAAGAAAATGCAAAGAGGCTGATCCCATATTCCTTTAAACACTTCAGAGTGTTAAAATAATTCCTTTTTATCAACAGATTTATCTTTTTTGTTGAAATGCTCTTTTAGTCCAAAGCAGACACGTTCAGCCTGAGGGATACAAGGGGGTTCCTAGAGGAATGTCTGCTTGGAAGGCCTGGATCAGTGAATTCAGCTCTGTTTTATCACCGCCATCCTGGTGCATGATAATTGCTCATCAGCTCTCCTTCACGTTAATTACTTCGTCTCAAGTTAGTCTAGAGGAAGGAAAACTGATTAGGAAACCAACCAAGCGCTCAAAGATCTGACAACAGCACTCTCCAGTACTCTGACACTTTAAAAACAATGTAAAGTTTCCAAGCATAATATTCCAAATGAAGCGGTTTTTCTAAATGAGCTACGTGGATAAAGATGAACGTGAGGGGTTGTGAGGAAGTTGCTCACGTGGAAATGAATTTCCACTGAATTGTTGACTTTGAGAGCGAGGCCGTACCTGTTTAAGAGGACTCCTTTTGTGTTATTTAACAACTCTGAAACGTGGACTTCTGAATGTTTTATTTTATCAGTGTGTTTTCACTTCGGTGTTGAAAATCACATTATGCCTTTTCTTACAAAATACTGTGGGATGGAATGAAGAACACAAGGATAGCAGAGAAGGGGAATTGTGTATGTGCAGCAGGTAGATTTATTTAGAATATTTGTGTATTTTCATTGAAGGCAATACAGGAAGTTTTCTATACACGCTGATTACAGATACAGATATCCTTGATTTTCTCTCTTTTTTTCACCTGCAGGGCCAAGGCTTTTCGTGGAAAAAAGGTCCATGGAGAGTTTGACATAAAGGTGGAACAGGTAACTGTCTTAACCTGAATGATATTTTTATATTTGTGCATTTATAGAAACACATCTATTTAACACATATATATAAAATACCTCCAACACAGCTATTTAATACATATATAATACCTCCCTGGAGGGATTTAAAACCCGTGTGGATGTGGCACTTGGGGATGTGGTTTGGTGGTGGCCTTGGATTGATGATAATGGAGATTTTCTGAGAGGGCTTTTCCACACCCTAAGTGATTCCATGATCCTACATGGAATAGATAAATACACCTATAGATAAATTCACAATATATGGACCCCAAACCCCTCACAGCTCTGGAAATGTGATGGTTTTGCCCGGGGCAGAGTTAATTTTCTCCCCTGTAGCTGCTGTGGGGTTTGGTTTGCTCTGTTTCCCCTCACAGCTTTGCCTTTATCTCTTGAATTCTCTTTATCCCAACCCATGACTTACTCAACCTGAATGTTATTTTTATATTTGTGCATTTGTAGAAACACATCTACTGAATACATGTACAACACCTCCCTGGAGGGATTTAAAAGTTGGACCCCATGATCTGAGGGGGCTTTTCCACCCTAAGTGATTCCTTGATTCTCTGTGCATACCTGTACAGATAAATCTACAATCTCTGTACCCTCACAAATAAGGAAATCTGATGGTTTTGCCCGGGGCAGAGTTAATTTTCTCCCCTGTAGCTGCTGTGGGGTTTGGTTTGCTCTGTTTCCCCTCACAGCTTTGCCTTTATCTCTTGAATTCTCTTTATCCCAACCCATGACTTACTCAACCTGAATGTTATTTTTATATTTGTGCATTTGTAGAAACACATCTACTGAATACATGTACAACACCTCCCTGGAGGGATTTAAAAGTTGGACCCCATGATCTGAGGGGGCTTTTCCACCCTAAGAGATTCCCTGATTCTCTGTGCACACCTGTACAGATAAATCCACAATCTCACAAATAAGGAAATCTGATGGTTTTGCCCGGGGCAGAGTTAATTTTCTCCCCTGTAGCTGCTGTGGGGTTTGGTTTGCTCTGTTTCCCCTCACAGCTTTGCCTTTATCTCTTGAATTCTGTGTATCCCAACCCAGAGTTTTCCCATTTTTCCCATTTTTTTCCCATTTTTACCCTTCTGGTTCCCTCCCCATCCCTCTGGGTGGGAATGAGAGTGGGGCTGAGCTGCCAGCTGGGGTTAAACCACAACAGCCCTTTTTTGGCACCCGACGTGGGCTCTTCTGAGAGGATTTTGACCATAATTTTCACAGCATGAAAAACATCTTGTGTTCAGAAGTTGTTGCTTAGAGACTGTGAAGTTCCCAGACACTCCATGAATTCCGTGTGGCAGTTCTGTATCACTAATTCCCCACTCAGGAATATAAATGTGCTCTGGGTGCAGTGCTAGCGTGTGGGGGTTTAAAAAAAAACCATAATAAATAGGAATAAATATGGAGGTATAATTCAGGGTGCATTAGAATGATGGCTATTTTATTTAAGCTGGAAGTAGGGATTTAAATAAGTCTTTTCACCGCTTTTGAATCTTGAATTCCTCAAATAGATGCTGCTGTAAGAGGCATCAGTCCTTGAGTTGTTTTGTCATTGGGTTTTCAAGGAGTGAGGGGAAATTATCTCTGATTGTGTGCATCCAGCTGATCTAAATTCACTGTAAATGTACATTATCCACTCTTTACACCACGGAATATCTGATGCCCTTGGCTTGGGAACGTGGAGAGCTTTGCCAGGGGTCTTCAGGAGTGTTGAGGGACAGGCAGGAAAACGAAGAGAGCTGATTTGTGCACTCACTCCTGGGTCAGAGCAGGCAGCTGACAGCACACACCCCATCTCTTCAACAGCAGCACAAACTCGGGGTAAACCTGGAATTCCCTTCCCGTGCTGGGCTGTGGGGCCAGAACTTTAATCAGAGAGAGACTGGAACTTTCTGAGCCCCACAAATCCCTTTGTAACACGTCAACATACAAATAACAACTACTGCAGCGTCCTGCTGCTAATACCATTTATTGTAATAGTAATTATTTCATTTTTACACTGCCTTTCTCCACATACAACGTCTTCTATCACGCACTAAGCTTTTAAAACGATTTATTAATTGGGGATATCCGTTCTCAGTCTTGCAGCCAATAGACTGGAAACGATTCTTTCAGATTTCTATACAAATATTTCATTCCCTCCCATTTGCACTGTTTTTGCAACAAGCTTGGAAGTGTCCCCTGTGCTCGGAGTGCTGTCCCAGTGATCCCGGGAGGTGTGAGGGTGTCTGCATTTAATGAAGAGAGCTCCGAGCTGGAAATGGAGCCCTGACTCCAGCGCCTGAGCCGGAGCAGTGGGAGGAACAGCTCAGCCCTCCCTTCCCTGAGCAGCAGAGTGTGAAATCCTCCCAGATCTGCCCGAGGAAGACTTGCACTGATACCATTTTTCAAGAGCAGACTAACGAGAAATTGTGACACTCTCTATTCTGTGCTGCTGTCCCGGACAGCAAAGACACTTTTATTTATCCACCAGAAGACAGCTGGCTGCATTTCAATTCTTCTGCTGGGTAATGTTATTGTAAAGTGCCTTGAGAGTCTAAGCTGGTGAAAGGCTGGGGATAAATGAAAAACATCCTGTCCTTTCCTTTCAAATAACTGCAGATTCAGAGTATGGGAGCGGCTCCTTTTAAATTCCACACTTCCAGTGTGAGAAGGCTTTTGAAAAAGTGCTTTAATTGAGAATTTTGTGAGACAATTGCTCATTAGCACCAGATCTTTTAAAAAGAAGAGTAAATGCACATAAAGAAAGTAGAAAGGGGTAAGCAGTGTGAGGAGACACTAAATTCTATAAGAAAATGTTATTTTAATTCTGCTTTTGTGCTGTTTTCTTCAAAACTTTATGTCAATGTTGAGCCTGCATTAATCTCTTTGATAACATTGTGCAAAGCAAAAATATAATCCCTACATTTCTGTGAAGACATGGACAAGTAAATCCACTTGCTACTGCCCCAAAATCCATTTTGACAACATTTTTTTTACCTTTGGCTCTCTGTGGATTAAAACTTTTTCAGATACGACGTGTCCCAGTTGACAAATACTGCTGGATGAATGCCCTCTTGGCGCTCATTGCGTTTCAAATGTATACTTGAAATAAAATTCAGGTCCTAGTGCTTAAAAAAAGGAAAAAAATTAATTTAATTTAATTTTTAGGAAAATAAAGGTTAAAACAAACCAGACTGACTAATGGGAGTCTTTTTTCATAGGCAGAGTTTTCAGAAATCAACTTGATAGCCCATGCTGATGGCAATTACGCCGTTGATATCCAAGTTATTCGGAATGGCACGAAAGTGGTCAGGTAAGAAAAACCGAATAAAATAACAGCAAAAAGCACGAAATGGCATCGTGTGTGGATGGGAAAGGGGCTGAGTGCTTTGGTTGTGTTTGTGGATTTCGACTGCTGCCCCTCAGGGAAAGCAGCAAATAAAATATTTGACCTGTGACAACCTTTTCGTGACAGGGAAGACACATCTCGACATTTTAATCATGGGGAAAATGGATTTATTAAGGGAATGAAGTCCAGAATAAAGAATGCATGGATGGGAGCTGGGGTTGTTGATTCAGGTTTTGTGTTTGCTACAGAAGGACCCGGATTTGGTGATTTTGTACCTGCCAGACTTTCCCAGAATAGCAGAGTTTATTTCCAGCCTGGAATATTTTTCTATCGAAGCAGACCAAGTCATCACACCCCTCTCAGGGCAGTTCCTGGAATATTTCAGCCTGTTTGAAACATTTCTGTTTAAACACCTCACATTTCCCAATAGCTGTTTTGTCTAAAAAGGATGATGCCAATGAAGGCAGGAAAAATTTAACTTTTGTTTTTTTCAGTGAGGACATCAACAGCCTTGTAAATGTGAGGGGAGAAAACAGGGCGAAGGAAAAGCTTAAGGAAATATTGGCAAAATTATAGCAGCAAAATTATTATATTGGCGAAATTATTGGCAAAATTATTGGCAAAATTATTAGCAAAATTATATCCTGTATTTTATTTAAATGGTGAGAATCTCTCCTATTTTGGCTGGTGCAGTTATGTGTGAGTGAAGTGTGGCAATCGTTTGGCTGAAAATTTGAATTTAAAGGTAGAGCCACAAAAGCATGTCCTGCATCTTCGTGGTTTGCAGAACACCTCTCCAAATAAAAGATTTGAAAATGTCTACTCATTCACGTAAAAAGAAACCACCCAAAAACCCAACAGAAAAAACTCCAGGGAAAAATATTAAAAATAAGTTTATGCTTCAAAATTCCAACCCTTTAATCTCTGGCGTGTTTTAAAAATATTGCAGTTTAATACAAAAACAATAATCTCCTGCCAAATCCACAAGATTATTTCCTCAGAAGAGTGAGAGATTTGATTTTTCTTAGAGTTGGTGGAATCTTTTACCCAATGATGGAAGTTTTGGAGCCAAGAAATCTTGATGGCTGCTCCCTAGTGGCTTTTGTGTAGTATTCCAAAAAGTTTTCCAGAAAGTATCGAGGCCAAGTTACCATCAAAACATGTCAGGAGAAAATGAGGGCTGGGAACCTCCAGAAAATAGCATCTCCAAAGATTTGCAGTTCATGAGAAAATTCGGTAAAAGTGCTGCTCGTGTCAGGAAAAAAAGGAACTTTGTGCCATCAGATAACTCTGAGAATGAGATAAAAAGGGATTTTATAATATTATAGTTTTATGGGTAATTTTTTTACCCAAATGGAAGTACCTGGAGCTGATAATTTTCCCTCAAACCTGGTGTGAGATACCTGGGGTGTGTGTGGTGCAGACATCATGGGAGAGCAATTCTCTGTTTCTGTGATAATTGGAGATATTTGTTATCAATTTGAGGTCCAAAGCGACCTTGTATCATAAATTTAGGAGCAAATTATTAGTTAGCAAAATCACAGAAATTTCAATGACAAAATTTTGCTGGTTTAGTTTAGGAGGAAAAGAAATATTTAATAGGCACCTCCTTGTTTGATTTTTGTGAATGAAAATCATACCATGAAAAATTCTGTTTTGTGTAACATAATGCTGACATTTTGGACCTTGACGCTTAGGCCAGAATTAAAATTTTTCTCCTGACTCCTTCTGTATGCAGTCACTCCATCCAGCATTAATTACAGAACTAGAACAATTATGGGAATGCATCGTATTCCTTTGAGGAGTTTTTGCAAAGCAAACTGTATTTCTTCATTTTTAATTTTTAAAAAGCACATTCCCTCCATTCCCTGATTGTTCCATTAAATTGGTCTTTGAAAGGACTTTTTCTGTTCTTTTATTTGAAACCACAGTGCTGTCTGGGATGTGTTATCCCCCTTATTTTATTTTAATAAATGAAAGTTGCCTCTTTCTTTCACTGAGGGATCTGCAATTTTGATTAGGGCATCATTAATCCTCTAAGTATTATATTCATGCTGGGCCAGAAAATTGGATTTCCGTGTTCCAAACTCTTGGCACCCCTCAAGAAACCTAGATCACAACATCTCAGAGCTGTGCTGCAGATAATTTTTAGGAATCCTGTTTGAAGGCAAGGATTTTTTACAGGTTTTGCTCCTTGAGTTTCTGTGCCATTTCAATGACTTTTGACAGCAAATCTAAAATGTTGCTTTTGCCAAATCATGCAGGTTTGGGGGCTTTAAAAGCTCCCTCCCAACCCAAACACTTCTGTGATTCTGTGATTTGAAATTTAAGAATCCAGCTGATCTACTTTGACTTCTGCATCCAGGCTGGGATCTCAGAGCAGCTAAAGCAATTTTAACATGGATTTCAATTGTTTTGTTTTTGTTCTACCAGGCTGAGACTTCCAAATCATTTTGTAATCTTCAGAGTTTCTCACTCCAGTAAACAGCTTGTATTTAATCAAGGCATGTAAATAATTCCACCAATTTACTATGCTAATTTAATTTACCCCGCAGTTATACCTCTTTTAGGAGGTTGGAATCTTCAAGCTAGTCAGGGATTTTTTCCCCTATGAAATTGGAATGCAGAAGGGATTCTTTTACCAGTCGAATTTAGGAGTGAGTTGCCCCTGCTCAGGAGGCTCTGTCTTGTTGATTTGTGTTTTCTGTTATCCACAATCTCCCCCAGTAACAAAATGTCAGGGTTGGAGTGAGGTGAAGACGGTGTTAGATTGCTGGCAAAGGTGCAGGTGATAGGCAGGAAACCACGGAGAGCAGCAGGGGAAATGCTGATCAGACACCAGAGAGAAAAGGGGGAAATGCAGTTATAAATCTAAAAATTCATCTTGACAAGTCTCCTGATCAAAAGTTCAGCTTCAGAACGGGATTCTCTCCGTTACAGTCTGATTCCTTTGGCAGCAATGTGGTCGCTTCATCTCTTACTGTCCTTAAACCAGCCTGACAATAATTGTGAAAAAAAATTGTTCCCCAAAAGCCCAAGTTTGTGGCAGTTTTGCCTGCTTTAGTTTTGCTTGTCACTGCTCAGAAACTGGAGAACACAAACTGGGGACATACTCAGAGGTTAGAGATGTGATTTCCCTGTCAGCAGGAAAACAACCTGAAATCCATGATAATTTCTCTCTCCTCTCAATGGAGCCCCATTACTGAGGGGGTGCTGAAGAAGTTAAGGAATTATGCAGATTTTCATGGAGCCATCAAGACTCTTCTTCCATGTTTCATCATTTCCCTCTGATCTGAGTGTTCTTCATGGAGCAATCAAGGCTCTTTCTGTGTTTTATCATTTCCTTTTGTTCTGAGTGTTTTTCATGGAGCCACCAAGNTTTTGTTCTGAGTGTTTTTCATGGAGCCAGCAAGACTCTTCTTCCATGTTTCCTCATTTCCCTTTGGTCTGAGTGTTTTTCATGGAGCCTTCAAGACTCTTCTTCCATGTTTCATCATTTCCCTCTGATCTGAGTGTTCGTCATGGAGCAATCAAGGCTCTTTCTGTGTGTTATCATTTCCTTTTGTTCTGAGGGTTTTTCATGGAGCCACCAAGGCTCTTTCTGTGTTTTATCATTTCCTTTTGTTCTGAGGGTTTTTCATGGAGCCACCAAGGCTCTTTCTGTGTTTTATCATTTCCCTTTGGTCTGAGTGTTTTTCACGGAGCCATCGAGGCTTTTTCTGTGTTTTATCATTTCCCTTTGGTTTGAGTGTTTTTCATGGAGCCATCCAGGCTCTTTCCTTGTTTTATCATTTCCCTTTGGTCTGAGTGTTTTTCCAGCCTTGCGCTGAGTGTTCTCCCCCACCCTCCCACCAGCCGTTTTTCCCCTCTGCACATTTTCCCACTGAAGGAAAACCAGTTTGCCATGGGTTCCCACCACCGTGTCCGTTTCCTGGCAGGTCATTCCGGCCCGACTTCGTGCTGGTGCGGCAGCATTCCTACAGCATGGCCGAGAACGAGGATTTCCGCAACCTGATCATCGGGATGCAGTACGCCGGCGTCCCCAGCGTCAACTCCCTCGAGTCCATCTACAACTTCTGTGACAAGCCCTGGGTGGTGAGTGCTGCTGCTGCCTCAGAGAGGCTCCCCAGAGCAGAGGCTAAGCAAGATTAAGAGAATAAAGTGGGTTTTTATTAAAGGCCTTCAATAGATGCACCTTGGGCAGTCAGGAGCCTCCCAGAGGCCTCACCCAAGGTGGACGATGGGCACGAGTTTTTCACATAATGCTAAGTTCAGTCCATTTACATTTCAGGGGTTAATCCTCCAATTACGGCTTCAGGTAATGAAGTCATTTACCCCCAGTTTGCTCCCTCCCCATTTTACTTTTGTTTCCATTTCTCAGGGCCTGAGGCAGTGAGGTGTCCTTGATTGCCAGGCCCAGAGGAATTGTTTTGTCTGACCAAAACGTGAAGACAGTTAATTAACACTCTACATGGAGTTTAGAGTCATACACTAAAGCAGGACAGGATCTGAAAAATATAAAAGCTAAATCCCAAGGCATCACTGCACCTGGAAATTTCCTGGGCCTGGCAATTCTGCTGCTGCAGAGCCTTTCTTTCATTGCCTGTTTCCTTCTCCTTCACAAACACTGATTATCAAATTTCCCTCGCTTAGCAGTGAAATAGTGGAAGGACTCAAAACCGAACTAAGATATTGAAATTTTTCTTTTTCAAAGAGCCAGTGTGGAGACAGAGAGGAAAACTCTTTGTAGTACAAATAGAGCAATAAGAGAGGCATCCAACGGAAAGCCTCCCCACTGCTAACACGCTTCCTCAAGTGGGGAAAGAGTGTTTATTCACAATTTGTCTGGGAAAAGCAAGCTGAGAATATTTCTCATATTTGTGGTTTTGTACATAATCTGAACAGGCTCTACCCAGTGTTTTCCTCATTCCTGTGACATTTTTGGGGCTATGCTTTAGCAAGGGAATCTGAAGCGACTCGTTTCCTCATTTGAAAGCCCTTTTTATAATCCTGTGCCTCTGGGGTAGGAGTTGGGCCTTTCAGTTACCCCTGGAGCCCTGAGGTGCCCTGGAGAGCCACTGATCTTTGCCACTTTTAGTGGAGAAAATAACGCTGTTTTTCTTGACAAGTTTTGTAGAAATGGAGGGAGAATTTGGTGATCCTTTTGGTTCATAAAGAGCAAAACATTAGCAGCAACAAGTTAAAATGTGGTGCTGTAACAGGTGCTGATCCCACTCCTATAATTCTATTTTCCAACAGCTAACACAACTTTTTAAAAATCCCACTTCCTATAAATAGCCAAAACTTCCTTTTGTCCTCTGGTATCTGGGTAAGAAAACAACAGTTGTCAATATTTTTCACACTGCGGGGAAGTTTTCCTACAATACTTTTCATTGCCTTGAAGATGTTTATTTTTTAATACTTACTACGAAAATCCCTCCAAATAATTGTCAGCAGTTTTTAACATATACCTCTTGCAGCTGATTTTATTACACTTTTATGCTGCAGTAAGCTGCTGCAGGGGGGGAATAAATAATTGATAGAGCATTTACAACTTCTCAGTACAAACTGTACGTTGCTGAATTCCTTATTTTAGTGCCTCACATTTTCCAGCTGTGGCATTTCCCAGGGCTTTGATTCACTGGGTGCAATAAAGCTGGGTGGGGAAGCAAAACCAGTAGCATTTAGATGCAATAATGATGCAATAAAAAAATAGAGGAATAATTCCTCCTTACAGGCTGCCATTTCTATGTCCTTATCACTTTATCACTGCCCTTTAGGTGGGTCCTAGTGAGGAGTGTGGGCTTTTAGAGCACAGAAATAGTTTCTGTACAAGCACCAGGGCTTTGTTTGCCTGTTAACCCTGGAATATCCTGCCTTGTGTTGTTGGTGGAGCAGGGAGATGTAAAGACAGCTCTGCATATCCTAGAGCAGCATGAAATCCTCACCAGATTTAGGGAAGGAAAGCAGTGGAGGAGCTCATGGCCCATGGGGGGATTTTTGGGGTGTCCTGTGCAGGGCCAGGAGCTGGACTTCAGTGCCCCTTGTGGGTCCCTTCCAACTCAGGATATTCTGTGGTCCTATGAAGCCACTCCAAGCCGTGCCCAGATTAGATACCCTGAGGATAAAAATCCATCAACTCAGCCAGCTTCATGGATGTTCGGATATCGCAGCAGAATCCAGGCACTGTTGGTTTTGCCAGTATCGTTGTCTGCCTCGTTTGGTTGGACCAGTCTCGTGTGTGCTCCCTGCCTGGCTGAAATCCCTGCTGAAAATTGTTGTGGATGCCTGGGAATGCGCTCCTGTCTGCTGCTGCCTGCTAAAATGAGGGGTAAAAACCACTGTGCTCCTCCATGGCCATGGATTTACCATCAATTAACCCCCTCTTCAGAGCATGGCAGGGATTTCTTCCTGCACAATCCCTTTGTCAACACCCTGTTTCTGATATTTGTGTGAAAGCTCTCCCTAGAAACGTTGCAAGTTCAAAAGCCCCATGGAAAACTGGAAAGCAGGAGGCTACATAAAGCCATAAGTAACAATCTTTATTAATTCATGAGGAATAGATTGGCTTTCCTGCAGGTAAAATGTGGAGTGGCAGAAGGGAATTACAACTTCAGTAACAGCAGGGGAAAAAAAGGGGATGTGCACTAGAATGGGCCTTAAAAAGGTGGGAAATTATTGAGTTAGCCACGGGCAGTCAATCTTCCTTACATCAGAGCAAAATTAGGAGTATAGAACTGCTGGGAGGGGAAGTCAGGGAAGGGAGCCTGCTTATAAAAGGGCTCTCAAATCAAACGAGAGGTAGAACTGAACGTGCAAGATCTTTGGGTTTTAAATGACTGCTCTTCACAGTGTCAGGTGGTTTTGGAACACACAGCTCCAGATGTACAACATCTTTTCAGCTCCGAGGGCAGCTTCACACTCCGTGCCACAAACTGCAGCCCCTGCCCTCAATTTTCTGGGAAAGCTCTTTTTGTACTCTGGCTTTCTGTGCCTTTGCCAACAGGCAGTGAACAAATTTGGGGTTGATCTGAGGTGTGCTGTTGAAAGGAGGGGTGTGGTGGGACAATTGCCAGGAACATACTGAGAATAGGTCTTAGAACTCGTGTTTTTGGGTGTCAGGGCACGCGCTGACACTTGCACGCTGAAGGGTTTCCTTCCATTGAACCCTGCTGGATTTTAGTTGCAAATATTGGTGATAGGGGTGCAGTATTTTTGGAGCACCCCACTCTATTCCCTGCTCACCCCACTGTGTCCAGCAGATTGCTGAGAAGTGGAGTTGAGTGACACCAAACAGGCAAACTCTGATCTGATTGTCGGGGTTCAATGTCCATGGCTGCTGTAAATGGAATAAAGGGCTGGGTTTTATTTCCCTTCAACCTGACTGTGATGTGATAATTACAGGCATTACAGGGGCTGCATTGGTACTTCCAGGTTCTTTCTGACAGTGATCAACATTCCAGCCCTGCAGAGACTCCAGAACTGCTGCACTTGTGCAGAGCAGCTATACGTGAGGGAAGAGGAAGAAAACCCTCCCAAAATCAGTCCAGTTCCATGAGTGCAGCTCTGGTTCCTTCAGTGCCGAGGAAAAGCATCCCAGCCCCTGCAGCTGGCTGCACATCTGTTCTCCTGGGAGGGTGTGTGTGCCTTGGGAGGCTGCAGGGCTTCTGTGGAGGAGCCAAGGATCTGCTGATCCCTTAATTTCACACTCACTCTGCTGGAGGAGGGGGCACAACTTATAATGACCCTCATTAAGAGAGCACGGTGACCCTAATTAGCTGTTGCCAGGGTGGTGGAAGGGTCTGTATGTAGGAAATACGGAGTAGGGGGAATCCCAGAGGGATTTGGGAAGCCCACGTGTGCCGAGCTCCAGTCCCAGGCTGTGAGAGGCAGCTGGCTCTGCAGGGATGGGAGCTGGTGCTGAGCAGCTTGGCCCCATCCAAATGCACTCCTGGCACTCTGCTCCCTCACCCCAGGGATGTGGGAACAGAGGAAGCAGCGAGGAAGGGTTTTCTGGGCCAAAGCTGGCAGAGAGGGAGGCAGAGATACCTGGGAGTGTGTGAAGAGAGCTGGAAAGTCCTGGTGTTCTTCACACAGAGCTCCAGATGGGAGCCCATCTTGAGCTGAAACGCTTTCAGATGTCACACTCAGCCCCAGCGCAGGAATTTATTGTTATCAGGGCTTTGAAATGTTACAGAAGTGCCACAGAACACTTCGTTTTGCCAAAATTTATCTCCTTGCTCACCCGCAGCCATTCTGAGGGAAGGCTGGCTATGGATTTCCTTTCATCAAACCTGGTAGTACTGTAAACCTCACAGTTGTTGTTTGTTTCTTTTCCTTCAGTTTGGGAGCAGACAGCCAAACATGTTTTTCGCAAGTTTGTTGATATTTCGCTTGTTTTGCTCCTCTTGCCAAGCTTACACAATTCTGTGACTTCATGTGCCGTGTTCTGCTCTGCATTTCTTCTGCAGATGCTTTTCTACTTATCTGTCTTCATCTTTCTACCCTAACTGGACATTTAACTTCTCTGTGTTCACCTTCCTTTCTTGCAAGGTCCGTTTTAACTGCACCTTCTTTCAATTTCTTTCTATTTGATGTTTTCTAGTGCTCTTCCCCACCTTGTTTTCTCCTCTGTGTTGCTGCTCCAAGTTGGTCTCTTGTGCTTTTTCCACTCCCAGTTACACTTTAATAATCTTGAGCAACAGATTGGGGCACTGGCAGGACATTTGTCGGGACTCTGCAGGGAGGAGCAGAAAAAAAGAGATGGGCTCTGTTCCTTCCAGCTTCCTGTTGACACGAATTATTGAAGCTATGCTAATGGGAGACACAACCACGCAGAGGAGATTCAATTTCGTGTCAAAGCATCTTCTGGAGAGAGAGCAACGAACAAAACGAATGTGTGCAAGAAGAGAAGCACTTTGAAAACCTATTTACTGCAAATCTGGGAGATTTTCAGCGCTATTCCACGTTGGGTTTAAAGGGAGAAATTCTAAATGTTTATTTCACTGGAAGAAAATCCCGTGCTCGTTATCAAAAGTCAGATTTGTGCAATAATGCTGAGCAATGGGATAGAATTTGGCTGGTTATTGCTCTTTTATATGCCAGAGGGGACCTTCTTGAAGGTCGAGGCTGGAGAATGCCCACCTGCAATCTGGATGCAGCTCAGGTAGGGAAGATATTTAGGGCTGCTCAAATTCAATGTCTGCCATCATGATAAATGGTAGAAACGTTGAGGTGCATTTCAGTCAGTTTTATGGATTCCATTCGATCAAACCTGGAGCCAGCACTGAACTTTCTTGTGGTTCCAACTGCTCTGGCAAGATTGATCTCACTGACAGGTGAAGACAGGGCAGCCAGACGTGGGCAGTGGCTTTTTCCTGCCCTTTCACCTCAGGGAGATGCTGAATTTCCTTTCTCTGCCCCAGGGCTGGAGCAGGAGCTGCCTTCCCCCCCCCAGCAGGGCAGAATTCCTTCCTGAGACACCAGGACACGGGTGGCATGGCTTGAACAGCCCCATGGGATGCCGTGTGGCAATCTCTGCATCAAATTCCACGTGCCCAACAGCAAATATTTGCATCAGTGGCCAGTTTTGTGGCCTTTATTGGTAGGAATTTTGGATTTACAGGAGGGTGTTGGATTTACAGGTTTCAGGTGAACGCAGAGGTCTGTGCATCCCCAGGGCAGCCAAAGAACAAACAAACAGGTGTTTTCCTCCGAGCAGAACTTTCTGAAGAATAAAAAACCTGCATAAAAAACCTGAATAAAACCTGTTTTAATCCTCTGTCAGCCAGTGAAGATTTTGGCCTCTTTGCCCAGTCTGCCACTTCAAGCAAAACATCTTGATGGATTTGTAGTGCGAGAGCTGAAAGTAAATTCACAAAACTGTGTCAGAAGGAAGGTGAAAACATTGTCAGCTTTTTGGTCAAAAGACAATTTAATACCAGGTTTGAACGTTGAACCGGAGCAAAATTCATAAATATAAGTTTAAATGCATAACTAGAAATCTAAATACATTAAACCTAGCAGTGTGTTTGCTCTTTGCACCTCTTTATAGAGCTGGTTTTGTTTAATTTAGTCTTGAAATAGGAAGGGAATATTCCAGTCTTGGAATGGGAAGGGAATATTCCAGCCTGGAAATCCACAATGGAAATCCATTCTGGAAATCTACCATGGAAATCTACCCTGGAAACCCACCCTGGAAATCCATCCTGGAAATCCATCCTGGAAATCCATCCTGGAAACCCACCCTGGAAACCCATCCTGGAAACCCATCCTGGAAATCCATCCTGGAAATCCACCCTGGAAATCCACCCTGGAAACCCATCCTGGAAATCCATCCTGGAAATCCACCCTGGAAACCCACCATGGAAATCCACCCTGGAAATCCACCCTGGAAATCCATCCTGGAAATCCATCCTGGAAATCCATCCTGGAAATCCACCCCAGAAATCCACCATGGAAATCCACCATGGAAATCCACTCTGGAAATCCACCATGGAAATCCACCATTGAGTTCTTCCTCAACAAGTTTCACTGAACTCAGTATTTTTATGGAAATCACTTATTTTAACTGGACCTCATCCCTAAAAAACCCCACAAACAAGAACATTTCCTTCTGCTGCAGTGAGCCCCAAACCCTTCTGAGAAGTGCTTAAGCACAAGACCAAGTCTCATCAAAATAAACAAGAGCACAAATGTTTCCCTGCTCAGAACACTGAACTCCCTGTTCCCACAACAGAGGAATAAATTGCATTTTCTCACTGCTGGAAGAGCACCCAAGAAGGAGTCCCCAGAGCCTCTCCCTTCCATAAACTTCTTTTTTCCTTCTCTAACTTTTCATTCCAAAATAAAGGGCTTCAGAAGGCCTCTCGATCTAGGCCTCATGGCATTACCTTCTGCTAATTCTTTTATACCAAGCATGTCTTGATATGTCTTCTACCCTTTTATGCTCACAGGCTGTTTTCCTTCATTTTAATCCGTGTGTCTTCCTTAAATCTCGCTTGCCTCACTGTTTACACATTTTGTCAGGGCCTCTTCCACCAGCCAAGGTGTCTCTCCTTGCCAGATGCCTTCTTGCCCAACCCTGCAAGCCAGGAGATGTTTTTATGTCTCTGACTGTGACCCTTTTCTGGTTCTTTGGGATTTTTTTTAATCCTGTTTTTTCCAACTGTTGTAGAAAACTATTTTTTTCTCTCTCATGGAAGCACTCTGGTAATTTGTAAGCCAGTTCACTCAGTTCTTCCAAGGGCATGAGGTTTTTATTTAAGGCTTCTTTTTTTTTTTGCATCCCTTAGAAGCTCTTAATGGTTTGCATCTCATCAGCTGTAATTCTAACGTGAAAATATTCCAGCAGTTAATTACAGCGGTGATTAGCAGCGGGAGAGCTGTGCCTCTCACATTGCAGCTCTCACGCTGCAGGCGAGGTGCAGCAGCCCAGGAAATGCCCTTGGAAATTCAGGATATTTGGAGCAGACAGCCCAAATCCCTCTGGGAAGGGCCAGCACACCCCACGGGGGCGGAGCAGGAGGTGCAGCAAGAACCCCAGAGGGCGAGGAGGGAGCTGAAAATAAAGAAAGTGAGGAAATACCAGCTGCAGACAGAGATGAGGAGGAGATGCTGCTAATCCCAGGGCAGGGCGTGGGGGGAAAACGCAGCAGGGACAGGGGAGGCAGAGATCACCTTGCTCTCGTGCAGGCTGGGCTGCAAAAACCTCAGGGAACATCTCACCTGCGCTGTAAAACTCACCACGCAGGGTCCAGGTGAGCAATCCTGGCATCTTTGGCTTTGGGTCCTGCTGGAAACCACTGGAGGAACACCGAGTTCTTTGCCAGTTCCCATCTCTGTATCCTGCTGGCGTGCCCAAATTGATTTCTAGGCGCTGTTTCGTCTTCCAGCGGCCGTGTCAAGGTCTGGGTTGACTTTGGGAGTTTAAATTCTTGCACGGAGCTGTCTGTCAGCTGCAGGCAGAGGTCTGCTCCCCTCCATTCTCCTGTGAGGTATCTAGCAATCAAATGAGTGTGAACTCAGCCTTCTGGAAAAGCAGTCAGTGTTTGCTAAAGTGTGAGAGAAGAAATGTTGAGCGGTCTCAGCAAAGAAGCACACGGAGAGCATAAAAAGGGTCACACAGGTGCTTCCCAGGTAATAGTAATATTAAAAAATACAGTCATAATAATATTAAAAATATGTTAATTAAATATTAAAAACACAGTAATAAAATTTAAAAATACAGTAATAATAATATTAAAATACCGTAATAATAATATTAAAAATACCATAATGATAATATTAAAAATACAGTAATAATAATATTAAAATACAGTAATAATAATATTAAAAATACAGTAATAAAATATTAAAAATACAGTGATAATAATATTTTAAAAACAGTAATAATAATATTTAAAATACGGTAATAAAATATGAAAATACAGTACAGGCACTATGTTTAAAATGCAGATAGTGTGAAAAATCTTGGCCAAAGCTGATTGACTCCCACAGAGAACACGTGTCAAATGTATCCTCCCGTCCCTTTCCACACAGCTGCCTCATTCCTTCTCCCTCTGAAGGATCTCAAATGTTTGGGACTCAGTTTGGTGGCCTCCTAGGACCCCTGTTTGTGCTTTGTGCTTTTGAACAGCTCTTACTCTCACGAGTAAGTCCAGCCTTTATGGAATGAGAGCTGGAGCAGACAGCCCAAATCCCTCTGGGAAGGGCCAGCACAACCCACAGGGGCCGAGCAGCTCCATCTCAGTAGGTGCCCATAATAAATAAAGATAGATAAATAGATTTATTTTAACCTAACAATTGCCTGGCCAAAATCGTGTACTTAATAGTAAGTATTTTCTTGCGGAATTTGAAATTTGGCTCTTGGATCAGAACTGAAATAACGAGTGAGTTGTCAGGAATCCTATTCACAAACCACCTTATTTTGGTAGCTGTGATAATATTTCCTTTCCTTGAGGCCTGATTCGCACAGCACACAACCCAACTACAATTTCTTAGGCTTTTGGTGAAGACTGCTCATCATGAAGGTATTTTCCACTGGCCTTCCAAATTTAAAGATGTATTTTACCAAACCTAAGCAAACACCACTAAATTAAACAAGTCCTCTCTGCCAGCTGGAAACGCAAGCAAAGCTTCCACGGGTTTTTTTTCCCCCTTTAAACAGTTTTTGCTCTCCCTGCCCCCTGAGCCTCTCCTCAGAGTAGGTATTTTATCTGCATTATGAACAGAGTTCTATTGTTCCGGGCTTTTTTTGTGCTGTTTGCAACCAGCAAATCCCACTATTGAAAGCGTTGTGCTGAGTTGTTTATGTCCCGTGCTGGCACCGTGACAACTGAACACATCACAGGCACGGCCGAGGCAGAGCTCTGGAGCCCTGGAACAGCTCTGGGCTTCGGCTGCCAGAGCCCTCCTGCTCCCTGGAAACCTCAGCCCGGGCTCAGGGCTGATCCAGTTTTCCAACTGTTACCAGAGGAGAGTTTATCTGCTCAGGAAAGAGGAAGAACAGCCCCAAATCCATCTCTATTTAATAAAGAGTTCTCTCGTCTCGCACGTAAATGTTGTTCTGGGTGAAGTTGCTGCAGCCCGGAGCACGGGTAGGCAGGATGTGTCACAGGAGTGTTAATGGAATATTGTATCAGAATATTATATAAAAAACATGAATAGGAATGGGATAACGTGGAGCAGTTTGAATCATCCTCATCCAAGGATGGCCGTGTGCTATATCATAATATTAGATAAACAAAAACATGAATAGGAATGGGATAACGTGGAGCAGTTTGAATCATCCTCATCCAAGGATGGCCGTGTGCTATATCATAATATTAGATAAACAAAAACATGAATAGGAATGGGATAACGTGGAGCAGTTTGAATCATCCTCATCCAAGGATGGCCGTGTGCTATATCATAATATTAGATAAACAAAAACATGAATAGGAATGGGATAACGTGGAGCAGTTTGAATCATCCTCATCCAAGGATGGCCGTGTGCTATATCATAATATTAGATAAACAAAAACATGAATAGGAATGGGATAACGTGGAGCAGTTTGAATCATCCTCATCCAAGGATGGCCGTGTGCTATATCATAATATTAGATAAACAAAAACATGAATAGGAATGGGATAACGTGGAGCAGTTTGAATCATCCTCATCCAAGGATGGCCGTGTGCTATATCATAATATTAGATAAACAAAAACATGAATAGGAATGGGATAACGTGGAGCAGTTTGAATCATCCTCATCCAAGGATGGCCGTGTGTTATATCATAATATTAGATAAAAAAAAACATGAATAGGAATAGGATAACATGGAGCAGTTTGAATCATCCCCATTTCTGGTGGGGGTGGAAGGGTGGCCATGAGGGAGATGAAACTTCTGTTTGTTCCTCACCTGACCCTTTAACATGTCACAGTTGCTTTTATCTCTTTGCCAACACTGCCAAATCAATGTCAGGGAGGTGCCAGCCTCTAAATGAATGATAAATATTCCTGGTCTTTAGGTTTAAGATGATAGAAAAGACAAAATTACAATGATTTTATTATCACGGAATCGTCTTAAAACATCCAGACAATGACATATCTGAAATCCAGTATTGCCATGTATTTAATTTTCTTAAATTAACTTTTCAAAGTGTTTTGGGGTGTCGATCTGTACGTGAAGTCACAGCTTGGGTGCATTCAAAAGGTGTGTGAGGAGGAGGAGAGAGGCAGCGTGGGCTGTGCCCCTGGATCTGCTGAGTTCATCAAACACCCGAGACAAGCAGCGAAATGTCAGTGTGAGCTCATCTGGGCACAGTGGGGTTTCTCTCCTGAGCTTTCTGTTTTGCTCTGCTCTGTTTTGCAGTTTGCCCAGCTGGTGTCTGTCTACAAAACCCTGGGCCCTGAGAAGTTCCCTCTCATCGAGCAGACGTTCTACCCGAACCACAAGGAGATGGTAGGTGCAAGCAGCAGTGCTAAACCTGCTTTCTGTGCCTGTGAAACACGGATTGTGACACACAATTCCCTTCTCCCATTTACTCTCTACTCCAAAAGCCATTTTGGCAGCTTTGGGGACTGGGTGATGTCTTGAAAGCGCTGTGGTGGTGAGCTGGAGGGTGCTCAGATGGGAAGGGGATCATTTTTCAGCTGTCCAACTTCACATTTCGGAGAGATTAAACGCTTCCAAAGGCCCTGAACAATTCTGAAAGTGCAGGAGCCACTTTCACGGTTTGTTTCCCCCCCAGCCCTTTCTGGTGTGTTCAGTTTGTTGTCTTTGGAGATGATGCACTGGGCGCTGCAGAGCTTTGAGCTCCGCCAAAATCAAGGTGGTTGTGACTTGTGATCTTCAGGTACCCGAGCTGACACTGATTCCCAGTGCTTTACAAACATAAAAATACCACAGATGAGCCTGTCACAGTCCCAAATCATCTGGAGGATGGGTTTAGGGGTATGGTTTAGTTTTGGGCAGCACTGAGGAGCAGGGAGTGGGACACCATGACCCTTATGGGATCCTTCCAGCCTGAGACTGGCCATGATTTTATTGAAAAAGCGGGACTTTTGGGTGCATTGCTAAACTGCAGTCCATAGAAACAAAGAACATTTCATTTTGGGGCAAGAACTAACGTGTCAGGCTTATAAGTTTATTACATGGAGTATTTTTCTGAGTATAGCAACACTGTGAGTGTTTTTCCCTGCCTTCATTCCTCTCCATTGCTCGTTAAAGTCTGAACCAATAAGTTATTTCTCTTTTGTTTGAACTTTTGAATGTTGTTCTCTGCAGCCAAGTGATTTTTTTGACATATTTCTATGGTAATGAATGTTAATCTAGAGAAAATGAACACGTTTGGGTATTGCATTGCCACTCAGAACTGCTGCAATTGCTGCCTGGGACGACACTCATTTGTTTGGTTTTATTCTTTCTGAAGAAAGCATTTGGAGCTTTGTGGCTTGGGGAATAATCAGGCAATGTGGTACAAGACAACATTTTGTTTGAATTTCTAGAGTGGGTTGTAAGATGATCTGGAAATCAGAGTCTTCTGATGCTGGACTGAAATCATACCATTTTATTTTGTTTTCGGTTTTCAACACTTTATCAACAGCTGGCCTCGTTTGCATTTGTTGATGCAGAATTTGGCAATTACAGTTTAATTTTTTTTCTTTTGGAGTCCCTCTTGCCTTCTCTCCTTCCCTTTTTATTCTCCAAATGAGAACCTGGAGCTGTCCCCCCTCCAGTGCAAACCAGCTCGGGGGGGACGTGGGGAGAGGGAAAAAGCCCCAAATCTCTGGGAACTGAGGGTCAGCTGAGCGTGCCAGGGGTGCTCCTTCCATCCTCTGCTGATCTTTCGTGCCCTGGCTTTGGGCAGGACAAGGTAAATAAACAAAGATGCTGTTCTTTTGTGTAAAAACCGAGCTGCTTTAGTGAAACACTTTTGGAAACAGAAGCATTCATCCCAGACTGATTCCACAAAATGCTGTGAGGCTTTTGAACTCATTGCTGGTTGAGTCACACCTACAGCCTTTCCCTCAGTAATTAGTTCCCTTTATCTCCCTGCATCCCCACCTCTTCTGTTCTCTGCCATGGCAAAAACAACACGGCTTTTTCAACATAATTGCTGAACAATTTAATTAAAACTTAACTGGAACGTTGAGGAAACACCAGCAATATTCCAGGTGGGATTTTTTTCCCCTGTTCACCTGTACAATTTCCCTTCTCTCTTCTTTTCCCTACTCTTATCAAAAGAGTAGGTATCATGTGAGCCATTTTCAAGTGAAGTTTAAATATTCCAGGCTGTATTCCTGCTCTGCTCTCTCATTTAACACAAGCACAGCTTCAAGAAGTAAAAAGAAAATGTAAAAAGAATCTGCTGTTGATAAGATATCAATGCCACTACAGTAAAAATCCTGATAGGAAAATAACATATTCAGAAAGCCAGGCTGTAGTCAAGCCTTTTCAGAATCTTCCTCAGGGAAAATCAAATCTCATTCTGAGAGGGGTTTTTGTGAAGCTTTTCTCGCCACATTTATTGATATGAGGGAATAAAAATAAATCTTTGTACGTCGTGGGAAGTTTGGGCAGATTGATGTTCAGCCAGAAATCAACGTAGACAAACATGAATTGTGAAACACCTCGTGTGGGATATTTTATGGCAGGACAAATAGAAAATGTTTTTTAAACTAATTGTGGCACGCAATTTGTATTACAGTCTGTCCATAAATATCAGAGCAAGCGTTTCTTTGTGCAAGGTGCACAGAGAAGGCAATCGGGGCTGGGTGAGTTGAGTTTGAGGTCTAATAACTGCAAAAATGAGACAGGACCAGAGCTCTGGTGAGATAAAAACCAGAAAATTTGCTGCAGAGTGTTACCCAAAAGGCACCATCCCATCAAAATGGATTTGGAGACAAATGCTACAGGACTGGTATTGAATATTAACCATTGAATATTAACCATTGAATATTAACCTTTGTGGTTATTGAGCTGTGTGGGCTTCTCTAGGAATTGGTTTGATCTGACCCAAGGAAATAAGGCCTGGCTTCGAATCTTTCTAAAAATTAATAATACAAATGCACAGCCCTGTCAGGAAATAGCTCTGCCAATACTGTCACTGCAATATAAATTTTTTTTTAAGAAATGTAGCTTTTTCATTCTTTTTGTTTCATTTATGTAAGTCTATGGTCCAAACTGTTAGTGTTAGGAAATTTTTGATTTGTCTTTAGTAAAGCAGAAAACAAGCTGGGCTTTACATTTGGCAGCACATAGATATGGTTTTAATTTAGGGTGGTAAATTAAAAGAGCTAGACTGATTTACAGTAAATCAAAAGTGAAATACTGGCTTTTATATATTATAGGACATGCATTCCTCAAAGGAATAATGACATGTCTTCCTGATGGCCTTGCACCATTTGCATTTCACTGGAAATGCATAAACTCAGTCACAGGAAAAGTAAATATTTTTCCTCCGAAGAGTGAATCCAAACCTGTCCTTTAGATAGTAAAATATGTCAGAAGAAGCAGCTATTAGAGATTCCCATCCTGCCTGTAAGCTCTCCCCATTTTCTGGGGCACGAACAGTCTGAACTTTGGAAATTACTGAAACACTTCCCCAGGTTTTACCACTGTGAACTGAATTACTTTTATAAACTTAAATACGGGTGTGAGGGATTAATCGCTAACTCCAGTCATCAATTCAGGAAAGGTAAGACACTGAAAAAGTTCCAGGCAAAATGTGTTTAACCATTCTCTAGTCCGAGTTCACAGGTAGCCAAATTCCCTATGACAGAGTAGGGTGGGTGAAAAACAATTAAATAAATTAAAATAGGGTCGAATATCTGCAAGCTTCCAGAGATCATTGCAGTGTAAGTTACGCAATATTTGCTGCATAGATTTTCACATGAGTTTCTAAAGTTTTAGCAGTGCTGGGGTACAAATACCTGGTCGTGTGTTTGAGGAGGTGTTAAAGGCTGCAGCTGCCGTGAGGATGGACATGGTTTTTGGAATTCTCAGCAGTTTCAGCCTGTCATCACTTGGAATTTGTTCCATGGAATGCTGAAGCATTCAGCATCTAGATTTTCCCTCAGGAAGGTGTGGCTGGTCCATAGGAATGCTGACTTGGGAAAGGGGGATTTTGATCATCAAGGCTGTTTCTTAACTTAATTATCAGTGGAGGTTACAACTCTGTGGATGGAGGAAGCTGTGACATAAGGAACGTACAAAACGTGGAGCACAGATTGTTTTAATCACGGAAGCGTTCAACTCGTTTCAACAGAGAAGGAAATATTTGCGAATCCTTTTTTTTTTCTTTTTTTAATAGCACATTGTTATAATACTTTACATATACACTGTACAATAATTCTTTCGTATCCAAGACTTTCATACAGAAAATGAAACGAAACGAAACGAAATGAAACGCAACGAAACGAAACGAAAAAACAAAACAAAACAAAACAAGACAAAACAAAAATAGTTCTATAAAACATTCTGTAGTTCATCAGAAAGATTTGGAATAAAACACGGGGAGCTCTTATCAAACAGGGGGGCAAAATTCTGGCAACTCTTTTGTTCTCGTACATTCATATTGGCAAAAAAGGGAGCTTGGAGGACATCGCCAGCCCTCTGTGCAGAGCACAGCGGAGCGGAGCAGGCACCTCCAGGAGGTTTGTCCCTCGTCCTGCACCAGTGCCAACCCCACAGAGCCTTTGGGGACAACTGGAGCTCGTTCCTGAGCAGGACACACGAGGCCGTGGCAGTCCGGAGCCGGGAGCGCGCGGGGTCGGGCGGAAGGAGCCTCCCAGGGTGGGTTTTTTTTAGAGGAAAGGTGGTTTTTTTTTTAGGAAAACGGGCTCTTCAAGGTTCGCTGATGTCGATGAACTCCTTCTCGGGGGGAGGCCCCCCTCGGTACCAGCTGCAGGTGCCGTCGCTCCTCTTGATGCAGGCGTAGTGGCGGGCCTGGTGCCCGTAGAGCCGCCGCTCGATCAGCCAGTCCGTCCACAGGCACTCGTTGGGCGCCGTGATGGAGCAGGGCACCGTGTAGCACGTGGTGATCTGGGGGCACAGAGCTCGGTCAGCACCCCCAGCCTCCTTCCAGCGGGGCTTATGCCCAAAAATGTGAATAAACGGGGTTTCTTTACGTTTAGCTGCTCTGCGCTCACCCCGCAGCCTCCTTCCAGTGGGGCTCATTCCCAAAAGTGTGAATAAACGGTGTTTTTTTACGTTTATCTGCTCTGCACTCACCCTGCAGCCTCCTTCCAATAGGGCTTATTCCCAAAAATGTGAATAAACGGGGTTTCTTTACGTTTAGCTGCTCTGCGCTCACCCTGCAGCCTCCTTCCAATAGGGCTTATTCCCAAAAATGTGAATAAACGGGGTTTATTTACATTGCTTTGCTCTGCGCTCACCCTGCAGCCTCCTTCCAGTGGGGTTTATTCCCAAAAATGTGAATAAACGGGGTTTATTTACATTGATCTGCTCTGCCCTCACGCTGCAGCCTCCTTCCAATGGGGTTTATTCCCAAAGATGTGAATAAACGGTGTTTCTTTACATTTAGCTGCTCTGCGCTCACCCTGCAGCTTCATTGGAACGGGTGTTTATTCTCAAAAATACAAATAAACAGGGTTTATTTACATTTATCTGCTCTGCATTCACCTTGCAGCTTCCTTTGAATGGTGTTTATTCTCAAAATTGTGAATAAACGGTGTTTATTTACATTTATCTGCTCTGCACTCACCCTGCAGCCTCCTTCCAATGGGGTTTATTCCCAAAAATGTGAATAAACAGTGGTTCTTTACATTGATCTGCTCTGCGCTCACCCCACAGCCTCCTTCCAATGGGGTTCATGCTCAAAAATGTGAATAAACGGTGTTTCTTTATGTTTAGCTGCTCTGCACTCACGCTGCAGCTTCATTGGAACGGGTGTTTATTCTCAAAAATACAAATAAACGGGGTTTATTCACATTTATCTGCTCTGCACTCACCCTGCAGCCTCCTTCCAATGGGGTTTATGCTCAAAAATGTGAATAAACAGTGTTTATTTACATTTATCGACTCTGCATTCACCTTGCAGCTTCCTTTGAATGGTGTTTATTCTCAAAATTGTGAATAAACGGTGTTTATTTACATTTAAGTGCTCTGCACTCACCCTGCAGCCTCATTGGAACGGGTGTTTATTCTCAAAAATATGAATAAAAGGTGTTTATTCACATTTCTCTGCTCTGCATTCACCCTGCAGCTTCATTGGAATGAGTGTTTATTCCTAAAAATACAAATAAACGGGGTTTATTCACATTTCTCTGCTCTGCACTCACCCTGCAGCCTCACTGGAATGGGTGTTTATTCTCACAAATACAAATAAACAGGGTTTATGCACATTTCTCTGCTCTGCACTCACCTTGCAGCCACAGCCCATCTGGTACCTCTGGTTCAGGCTCTTCTTCTGAGACAAGGATAAATCATCCCAGGGCTCGATGTAGTTGCACAAATGGATCAGCACTTTGCCATCACTTAAAATCTGGCCTACAGCGTGGAAAAGACAGAAAATCAAAGCAATAAAAATGTTTTCTAAATATTAGAAGTGTAAGAATACCACCAGTTTTTAACTAATCGCACCAAACTAGTCATACTTTCAATTTTTAGAATTAATTTAGTTATAACTGAGAGGATATTCTTCTGATTGCATGCTGTAAAAGATTGAAGAAGGATATCTTTCCTAGAGATGTTGATAATCTGCCAGCCAGGGGTGGATGCAAATGCAGTTAAACTGAATTTTAGGAGTCTCTAGAAAAATCTGGATTTACTTGGAACCCCAGATCTGCAGCGTTGTCTCATTATGCCTTGTTGGCCTTCCTGGGAAAATCAGTGCTGTTGGTTTTAATCAAATAATAATGGCAAATACTGAATCAAAATCCCTTCTATTTATTGGTTATATCATTATTGACCTTCGCTTCCTTTGGAACTGCTCTAAGATTGCTGGAAATCGATGGAAAACATGTAAGATCACACAATAACTCCAGCTAAACACAATTTTTACATCCCATTGTGTTTTTATTTAGTACATAAACGCATTCCTTTTTAGCAGATTTTAGCAAATTCACTCTAAGCAGTTCCATCTGGATTTCCAGGAGCATTAATTTCGTTCCATTTTACCTGTTAGAAGATACTGCTTTTTGTTGTTGGCTTCTAGCTTCACCCCACAGAGTGATGAATCAAAAGGGGTGTAGACATACTGGACATCCTTGAGCTTTTCAAATCCTTTAAACATCTGAAAATGATCAGAAACAGAGAGTCAGGAGTGGGAAACAAGCACGAAAAACCAGTTGCAAACAAGAGCTGGAAGAGATGCAGGGTGAGTCTCTTTAAAGAAGGCTCCAAAATCTGAATTAATGTGAGAAAACACCAACAATTGGACATTTTCTCTACACTTAATGAAACGCATCCAATAGTTTTAGAAGGAAATATAGTAGGTCTTAATTTTTTTAATTATAGGTTTTAAAATGTGCTTTTTCCGTGTATTTAGTGGATGGTTAAAACTTTCTCCTCGATTTATATTCTGCTGGCATCTTCCCTTCAAGGAGCAGTGCAGAGATGAGCGTTGATCTCAACCAAAATGCAGATATTTCTCAGGGTGCTCCTATGGGGAATTTTCTCTTGATTGCTGCAGTTGTTGGGATCTCCAGGGACACAAACTGAGCATTTTCTGAGCATTATTCTCATATTTGGTCACTAAAACAAAGTCGTTTTCCACATCCAAAATTCTCCCCAGTGAGCCTTTCTCAGATAATTGGCAAACGTGATCCAACCCTTCGGATTCACACCCCGCAAGCCCCGAAACGGAGAGATTTAGGATCAAACCACTTTTCAGGCTGGCTGCCCCTCAACCAGCCGTTTCAACCCCAAAAAGAGACCTTAAACGAGCCATGAAAAGATGAAAACAAGCTTGGCTGTGTCCAGCCACAGCGAGGAGGGAGCAGGAGGTGCTGCTGGGTGCCTGTCGTCACCTCGTGTGCCACCACCAGCCCGGTGACATCATGCCACGTGTTGACAGCTGGGGACAATGGCAGGGGCTCACAGCTCTCCCAGTCGCAGCTGGTGTCACTGGAAAATGTGTTTGTGCTGCTCGAGCCCTCCCAGGAGATTTAAATAGCACAGGCCACTAGAAAATACGCTGGAATATGTTGGTTTTTCTGAAGCCTCATTTATGGAGGGGGGAAAAAAGCCAACGTTGTTGTCACCGCGCTGCCGAGCCAAAAATGTTAGCTGGGATTTGAGATTTCTTTGGAGGAAAGAACAAAGAGGCCCAGCCAGAGCAAAACACAAACCAAACTGGCAGCCTGTCCAAAGCAGCGGTGGGAATCACGGAAAATCTCCAAAAGGATGAGGAAAATGGGTCTGGTGCAGGGCCACCACGTGAGCTCTGCCAGTGTCCTTCGCCTCAAGCTCCCTCCACGTTCAGAAACCTTCAGGGTGAGGTAGGGAACAGCTTTTCCATGGATATCTCAGCCCTTGATCTCAGCTGTGGAGGCTTTATGCAGAAAACACACCTTGATTTAGCTCTAAAACCCCTCGATATCCCTAGCAATGCATAATGGAGATTCAGGTAATATTGAAATGAGGTTGGAGTTTGTTTTGTTGCACGTTTTTTGGTTGCTTTGTTGGGGTTTTTTTTTAAGATTACTGTCTGACTAATCTCTGGTTTTGACCCATATAATTGTTCCAGCATTTCTGAAGTTTATAATCATGTGCTTCACTCAGTAAATCGTATTTAATCTTCTCAATCATATTCTCCCATCTCCCAAAAACGTGGATATTTCTCTGTAGAGGGATAAGGTGGTTGCATTTGGTTCTGCATCGATGCAGGTCCACGTTCACCTGAGCTCCTGGTGGGACTTTACTGAAATAGGAAAAGAGGGAGAGGATTTGGGGGATGGAGAGATCCCCCAAAAGCCTGTATGGACACCGTCCCTGTCCTCCTGAGGACAAAAATATTATGAAGAAATATTCAATCGCGTATAAATCACGTATTATCTTCTGTCTTTAATAAAATGCTGTAAATATTGCAAGAAAAGAACAGCAGTTGAAAATATTTATGGCTTCTTGACATGCCAACCCCACTGTTACCATTTTTTTCATTTCTGAAAACAAATAACAAAATAATATCTGATATTTCCGTCTAGAATAGCAACATTTTAATGCTAAGCCTAATGCACTGGATTTAAAAATGAGAGAAACACAATTTAAGCCATCGCATTAATGGAACAGCTCAACAACCCTGAGAGCAGCAGAGCAGAGGAACAGCAGCATTGTGCTGAATGTTACAGCCAAATAAAACATCCAGAGGTTCTGTGTTGCCTGCCAAGAGAGCAGAATCGAGGAGGGAAGTGTGAATACCTGAGCGGCCCAAAAAGCCCTCCCCAAAACTCCCACCGAGCTGATAATCAGGGATGAATTTTTGGTGATAGTTTTGATGAATTTCCTAGCTCAAGAGAGATGATTGGAGAGTATGTTGTTGCTTGTTGTGTTGTACAAAGCAAATTCTTGGCCTGTGCCCCACGCTGTGCATCTGCCCTGGATTATCCAGAGCCTGTGGTCAGTGCCACGGGACATCCCAAGGACCCTGCAGTTCACAGGAGGGCAGGACATCAGGAGAAACCAGCAGCAGCACTTGAGAGAAGATCAGAACAGCGAGCAGAGAATATTCTTTCTTTCACTTGCACTGAGGAGTTAAACCCTTTCAAATGCTGTCACCTGAGGTGTCATCAAGCTATGGCCCTGCCCTCGGTTACTCAGCAAACGGAGTCATGGTTTCATTTTTACCTCAATTAAATTCGTGGGAGTCACGGGTTACCTCCCTCCGTGTCACTCCTGCGGGGTTTATCAGGCCTTGCTGGGTTTATTCTGGTGCCACACGGGGGGCACAGGTGACCCCACAGAGGGTGGGCAGGGCACAGAGCTCCTGATTTCCAACCAAAATCCTTCCCTTCCCCACATCCCTCCCTCCCTGGAGCAGGGAGCTGGGTCAGGCTTGGTCCTGACCCCACTCTGGTCAGAGGGAAGGGTTTGAGGGATTTGGGTTATCACAACCCTCCTGTTGTTAGTCTAAGCTTGGGTGTGATGGTGTGGAGCATCTTTTGTTACAAACCCCATCTCTGCTTTGTCCAGGCCTGGCTGACTCCCCCTCTGAACCTGAGTGGAGTTAAATAAACACCTCTCACTGCTGCCTGAGTTTTGGACAGGCCTCCACTGGTGAAACTGAGGGAGAAACTCCAAAGCACCTTCAACACACAAATGTATATTTCAGACATTTCAGTGTGCTGGTGCTGAAGAATGGGATTATAGACTGAAAATAATCTCTCAGATTAGAATTCTCATTTTTCCATTTGTGCTGGGGTATAAAATGCTTTGCACTTCTATCAAGTTACTGAAGTGCTGCAGAGTAGTAGCAGAACATTAAAGTGCCACTGGGAGGAAAGGGAATTCTCTGGCATTGATGTACTTATTTCTGTAAAGAAACATTCAAATATATCCTTAATATTTAAAAAGACAGAAAGTGGTGGATGGTGAAGAGCTTTGGAGTTTGTTTTAGCAGGGTAAAGACTGGCTTGTTGAAATTGCTGTAAAACCTTAACAGAAGCCATGTGTGATAACCATCCTTGTGAATACTTTGAGATATTCTTGTTTACCACAGATTTTTCCTAATTAAGATCCTGTGAGGGGATTGTATCAGTGGATACAGCTTGAATGACTGAATTTTCTTTTGAAAGCGTGTAGCCATTCATGACAATCTTAAGTGTTCCCAGTAAACATAAAAGTGAAAATATTATAAAATAACATTCAGTGAAAAATGAGAGATTCAACCAGCTGGGAAACCAACCAACCAAGCAAATTAAACCACCTGTGCACACTCACACATTTTAATTTAGAGAGATTACTTAGTTCTTGTGTATTCCAGAAAGAGGGAAATCATGATCATTTTAACATCAGGGAGAGTTTGACGGTGACTCGAATGGGATCAAGACATGTCCTCTTAAATTGTACTAATGAATATATCTCCTTATTGGAGCTGAACAAAGAGTGGAAAATCCTGCAAGATTCTGAATCTGGGTCTTCGGCAACGTTCACACAAGTGGATTTTTGTTTATGTGAATATGAGCAAGGACTCCTGCAAATATCCCTGTTCACAGTGAACAGAGGGCTTTCTCTCTCAGCTGGAAATGCTCCCCTCTGCTTGGAAAGTTTGGAAAATCCAGAGCTGCCCCACCAGCAGAGCACAGGTGATCAGGAATCCTCCAAACCCAAACGTGCTGACACCACNTTTTCTCTCTCAGCTGGAAATGCCAGGAAAGTTTTCTGCTTGGAAAGTTTGGAAAATCCAGAGCTGCCCCACCAGCAGAGCACAGGTGATCAGGAATCCTCCAAACCCAAACGTGCTGACACCACTCAGAGGCTGAAGCACATTTTTTGGAGCCTTCAAAATGATGAATAACAAAATTTTTCATCGAAATATCATTATCTAGCAGAAACCTCCTGAATGTCAGAACAGCTTTCTTTTCTTTTTTCTTTCCCTTTTTTCAATCCCTCCTGTGATTTATTCTGTGTAGCTCATCTGGGTCTAACTGGGGGGGCAGCTGGAGCCTTTCCCAGCTTTCCCAGCATTTTGGGCTAAATTATTTTGGGCTGAAATAAGCAGAGGTTATCATCATTGAACTTCAAAAAAGCTGAGTGATTCCATGTACCTTTATTTGTTTGATTTCATACCGGATCATTTTGTGGGTATCAAGGGGATCATCACTGGCAGGAACCACCTTTTCACTGGATATTTTTGCTCGGATCACTGGAAGAGAGAGAGAGAGAGATTGAAATGCAAATGAGCAGCTGCCCAATTTTCCAAGCAAAGAAAATTATATCAATAGATTTTAGCATTGTTTTGACACTTCAGCTACAAGTAGATTTTAAGGATTTTACCGTAAGAACACCGGCTGAGCTCCTGAAAACAAAAGTTAAGTGGGCTGTCTGTGATGTAAATCTGAATTCCCAAGAATCTGGAAACCTGATTGATGTTACCACTCAGTTTTGACAAAAACTGTCCATCAAAAGCTCTGGAAGAATCGAATCCTATAAAGTTTGACAAAATTGATGAAATACCCATCATTATAATCAGTGAGCAGAGGAAGGGGACATTTCTATTGATGACAGAATTGTTGATCAAATAAATACACTTGAAGTAACCCCCTGAAAACCAGTGACAGGCAAGATGAAAACATTGATTTCATGCACGAAATTAGAAAAATAATCTTATATTCACTTTTCTGAGGCTTAACAGAGCACGCCATTAGTTGTGTTAACTTGTAGGAATCAATGCCTCCCTGTTTGGATGTACTTAATTGATTTAATGGAAGGTAGAAGGTTTTTGAAAGAAGAAATGGATTCTTTTCCCTTCTCTTTGTTTGAGGCATCTCTCTTGTGTGTGATGTTTAAAATACACCAGGACTTTTCGGCACAGTGGATCTAAGAAAATGGTGTGTGGCCAAAACTCCTGTGGGGATTTTATCCCCCAAAATCAGGGAGAGCCCCATTTTTGCTCCCTTCTGGATGGTCACTGCTGCAGCTCCTGGGTTAGAACAAACAATCTGTGCCTGTGGAGAGACTTTGGTGACATCAAAGTCATGTTTCCCCTCAAAAAAACCCATTTTTTCACCAGATTGACCTCATTTTTATCATATTTAACATCGTAGCTAAAGAAAAGGGATAGGAAACCCAGCCTGAAACACAGACAGGTAGAGGTCAGTCCCACCTAACTAATTCCCAGTTCCTCACTTAATTAGCAGAGCAAATTAGATGAACTAATCAGCGGGATGCAGACGCCTGCAGCTCCCAAGCCCCAGCACGATGCTCCCTCCTCCTGAGGCATTTAAACCCTTTTTGAGGAGCATTTTCGACTTCTTGGGAGGAAAGAGTTCTTTAAAACTCCTCATTTCACGTGGAAAGTGGCAGCATCTCTTTAATCCTCTGCAGATGTGAGCAGTCCCAGAAATTCACTGCGTGTCTGCAGTGCTCTGGTCTCCTTCCAGGAGAAAAGTTTTGTGGATTGTGTGTGCTCTACGCTGCTGGCAGGGACAAATTAGGATGGTGTTGTTTTGGTTTGAGATGCTCTCCTTTGCATCATTACTTCCTTAAAAAAAAAAAAAAAAAGGTTTTCTCGTTAAAGAAATTAAATTCTGAAGGAAAGGGTTGAGAAAACATTATTTTCCCAGTACCATAACATGGTTTATGAGCAGGAAATCTTTTCCTGCCTACTCAATGCAGGATAATTAAAACTACTTTCCCCTTTATGTTTAATGTTGCAACGTCGTGCATTTTCATATTTTTATGAAATTCTACTTGTTAGCACATGAGAAGAACGTTATAAAAATCCCTGGTAGCTCCAGGGGTCTCCACGGAGTTGAGCAAGGCTGAAGGTGCAACGTCCTGGGGTTTGCCATGAAGAGATTTTTTAGTGGGCGTGGAGATGAAAATGAGAAGTATTTTTGTGTTGTGTGTGTTTCATTCATTTGTTTGTTTAAGATAAAGCTTCCCTATAAAGGAGGACAAACTGAGATTCTTTTTTTTTAACAGTAAGAAAGTTTAATTGTCTAAACATTTCGCTATTTGGGTTTTACCCTTCTATTCTCCTGAAACCAAATTCAAACGCACAGAGATCTTTTGGGGCCTTTTAATCCTTCTTGGCTTGTTTTTTTTTCCCCTTTTTTCTGTGCTTTAGTATTTTTTTGCAATCAGTGTCGTCTAGCTGTCTCCTCCAACCTCTGATTCATGTGGTTGCTTCTGTTTTTAACCACAAGCACTTCCTGCAGGAGCATTCCTGGGCATCTCCCTCTCCTCACTCGTGGTTCAGGGGGCTCAGGATTCCTCCGACTCTGCACTTCTTTTCAGGACATGGTTTCAAGAATTCCACCACTTGGCCTCTCTGTGTGAGTGAGAACAGCCTCTGGTTGTTCAGTAATAATGTCATTTTATCTGTTATTGCTTCCTTATGAGGAATTTGCATCTATGGAATACGTAGGCACGGATTTCCAATTCCAGGGCCAGTAATTCCGAATGCCTCGGATCCGTTCTGCACTAGACTTTAATATTTCAGTGGGAGGATGTAGCTTTTCTGTGGACTCAACTTTGATAAAATGTTGGTTTTTTATCCCCATTTTGCAGCTGGAGGTTCTCTCAGGTGACTGAACTGAAAGGAAATGAATTTGAGGTGCAGGAGGACAATGGTCGGCCCTTGGGCACTCAGGATTAGAAACGTGTTAAGAATATATTTACTTTTTTTCCTGAATAAAAATGAACCTCTCCCAACCATTTGGACATCAGTAGAAGAGCATTTTAACTGGGTAAAAACAGGATATATTTAGTTTATCATCTGATGAATTTGTGTTTATACAGTCAGGAGAAAATGGTGGGGTTTGTACAGTACAAAAGTGTTTCTATGCAATAAGGGTGGAAATTTGGGCATTAACAAGATCTTTCCCAAACCTGGGTGTTTTCCTTCTGGAATTAGCGACACTAATTAATACCTGTCAATAAACTGGACCATCACCTTGTGTGTTAGGGGTTTTTGTGATCGTGAGGAGCTGTTTTATCAAGGGTGCATTTCCTTCTCCTGGGGAAATTCCTGGCCATGAGATTGATTTTATCCCACCACAGTGACCAGAACAATGAAATATGAAGAGAGAAAAGACACAAAGAGCTGAGCAGTCACTGCAGGGCCCATCCCATGGCACAGATGTGGATGGAATCTGGATAAACCAAATCTTTGCACTTTGTCCACTGAAATTCACATATTCCCTAAGATTATTGTCCTTTTTAGGACAATAAAGTCATTTCTAAGGCCATACAGAGAGAAAACTGTTGAGTGAGGCATTAATCTCATTGTTACAATTGGTATTATTAAATAATATCTTCTGTGTTACAGTATTTTATATTTTATATAATATTGCTGTACTTAAACAAGTGCTAAGATTATCCTCAAGCTGCTTTTCACAGCCCAAGGGTTTGAGGATGGGCAACTTTACTCTGCTAAAAGAATCCATTTTACTCCTCCTTCAAAAAAGAAATGAAATCAGAGTTTACTCCCCAGATAAACTTTATAATCCTAAGAAGCAGGAGGTAAAGGAGAAGGTGAAAAACTGATGAACAAATGAGGTATTTTGNCAGACATATAGAAGTATGTAAATAAATATAGAAATATCAAAATATAGAAATATAGACATATCAAAATATAGAAGTATAGAAGTATAGAAATATAGAAATATAGAAGTATAGAAATATAGATATATAGAGATATAAAATTATAGAAATATAGAAATATCAAAATATCAAAATATAGAAATAAATCTAGCAATATATATAGGCATCTTGAGGAAGAATCTGTGTTTCAGTTGTGCCTCCAGTTCAGTTGAGGTTTTTTACAGACNGATGAACAAATGAGGTATTTTCACCCAGTCTCTGTTAAGTACCAGCAACCCCATAGTGAAAAATAATTATCTAGGGAGATATTTCAGATATTGCTGGGCATCAGAGCAAGAAATTATGTGTTATATAAAAATCCTGATGTGGCTTCTTGTTTTAAATATGTAAATAATAAATAAATAAATAAATATATAAATAAATAAATTTCTCTATAAATGTATAAATAAATATATAAATAAATGCATAAATTAATATATAAATAAATATATAAATAGATAGGTACAGACATATAGAAGTATGTAAATAAATATAGAAATATCAAAATATAGAAATATAGACATATCAAAATACAGAAATATAGAAAGATCAAAATATAGAAATATAGAAATATAGAAATATAGGAATATAGAAATATAGAAATATAGAAATATAGAAAGATCAAAATATAGAAATATAGAAATATAGAAAGATCAAAATATAGAAATAAATCTAGCAATATATATAGGCATCTTGAGGAAGAATCTGTGTTTCAGTTGTGCCTCCAGTTCAGTTGAGGTTTTTTACAGACTACACCATAGCTCTGTGAATAGAAATGTGCTCTCCATCTCTTCTAAGCAGTTTCCTTTTAGGAAATCAGGAAAGTTTAGTTCCTATCTCACAAGTTGATCATCACAATCAGCTTTGCTACAAAAACCTTGAAACGAGACTTAAAAAATATGTTGACAGGAAAAGATGGAAGCCATGAAAAAGCTATAATAACTCATGAAGCTCTTTTTTTCTCTTATTTTTTATAGCCTCGACTTAGCCCTTTCATTTAATTACCTAAAAATAGAATTTTTGAGCACTTCTTTCCACCTTTCTCTTTAATGTCTGGCACTTCAGTCAAGCTGTTCTTCGATGTTCTTGCTTTTGGAGGGACAAGGAATAAACGTCACAAGGAGAGGGACCTAAAGGGAAGTGTGTGGCTGTCACATGGCTGGACTGAGGATGGCATCCCAAATAGAGATAAAAAGCACCCAAAAAGTGTTTTTCTGAAATGGCACATCGATTAGAGTGTGAGGTATGAAACATAACAGAGTTATGGGCACAGAAGGGGAATCTGCACAGAATTTGTCACAAGCAAAATGAATGAAACCCTGTAAAGCAACACTGCACAGGACAGAAAAAAATTGGAATAGATACCTTGGATAGAATTCTAAATTAAACATGGCCTAGTGGCCGCTGATTTTTATTGCTCATAAAACCTCTAAAATGTACAAGAGGTTGTAAAATCTTCCTCCATAATTTAGAGCAACTGTCCCATCTGTGCAGCATTGCCACTCTCCCTTTCTCTGCCTTTTTTTTTTAACTAAACATTTTAGGTTTTTTAACTGAACTAAGCTTTGATTCTCACCAATGTAGAGAGCAAATTAATTTGCTTAAATATTCACGTATATGGAAAATATTCTAGTTTCTCAGAATACATATGAGAGGAAGAAAAAGCATTGGTAACACAGATTATAACTCTGAAGCTCACAGGTTTCACTAATGCTGCCAAAAGGAGACAGAAGTTATTGGCTGATTGACATTAAAAGAATGTTTTAAAAGGAGTAATTTAATACCCAATGTGTACCTTTACATACACACCGATATTTTTAAAGCTGATTATTTTAATCATTTGAAATCTCTGGGAATGTCTGAGTGTATTCCATACGTCCCTGGGAGCAGGAACATTTCCTGCCATGAAAAACCATCCCTGCCAGTGCCACCAGGGTGATGTTAAGGCTCAATAAATTCCCCTTAACCCAAACTCTTTAAGACCTTTCCAAAGCAAGTCCCTGAACAGAAAATATTCTGGTTTTATCTCGTGCGGAAGGATTTGCCAACTACACTCCCATGAAAATGCCAATATTTTATATCCTGTTCCCACTTTTAATTGCCTTCATTTTTCTCTAGTCTGAGTCCAGAAAAAAAAAGGCTCCATCTCACATATTTTGAGGTGGTCTGGACTGCATGAAAAAGGTTTGTACTCTGCGTTTGCAAAAGCTCTCCTGCTTTTTACTGCTTCAGGTATTTGCTTTTCATCTTGGTGCCACGTGAAGCCTCATCTCTATTTACAAAAAGTAGCCTTTTGCAAATTAATTCCTATTTAATTGGATCTTTCAGAATCTGGTTGTTATGAATTTACTGGGAATTTACTTCCAGTCAGCTCCAGACCACCCCTGCCACAGCTGTCCAAGTGTTTTACCTCCAACAGGCTTTGTTGGGGGTTCTTCAAGCAAAACTTGCTGGCCACCATCATCACCTCTGGAAATAGTTCAAAATATCCATTTGAATATGGATAAACCGTGTGGTTTTTAATTCTGACACAGAAAATTCCCAGTGCTGGGGCAGGGGTAGGCTGGAAGTGCAGCCTGGGCACTGAATGAAGGCTGGTGGTGTCAGGATGCTTCAGGCAGTGCTGGTGGGAGGTCAAAAATGATTCCTAAATTCCCACTGGAGTGCTGCCAAATTATCGATGGTACTGCCAGGCTGGGGATGAGATGGATACAACATCCTGCCATGAGGAAAAAAAAAATCTGGGAAAACTTTCCAAGGGCTCCTGTCACAGCCATGGAGTGCAGGTGTCCCACACAGGCTCTGCCTTCGAGGCTTTCCAGCACCCAGGAGGCTGCAAACCTCCTTTTGCAGCGCTGATTTCTGAATGATTGCACAGCTTCGAATTGTTTCAGGCTTCAGGAGAGACAGAAATGTTACTTCAGGATCTGCTGAGGTGCTGCTGCATCCTGATTCTTTCAGGAGTGGAAACCCTACATTTAAACCCTTACATTTTTATTTCTCTTTTGAGAGCGAGTCAGTGCTGAGTGTTCTTTGAATGGTCTTTAAACAGCTGGAAAAGAACAAATGTGTTTAGCAAATGGCTCATCTATCAGCTCATCTTTCAGCAGGACAGAGCAGCAAACAGTAGCTTCATTTCCAAACTCTAACTCATCTCAGATGTCTGGGGCTGTGGGACGAGTTCAGTTCTAGATGCAAACAGAATGAGCAGCAGCAAAGCTGGCCCAAAACTGAGTGAGGGTGAAAAATCATCTCCTCTGGGTTTGCAGGATGGATTTTGTTATCTGTAAGTCTACATTGTCACTCTTCCTCCACAGCTCCTAGACCCAAAGTCGAGGGATCTTTAGTTCAAAAGATCTTTCTGCTAGTTGGGATGTAAAGGCAGTTTGATTTTTTCCTGCTTTTTATTTTTGTTTCTAGATATTCCATCAAAAAATGCTTATAGCCACCTGTAAAATAACTAAACCATCAGCACAGTAATCAGCTGAAGCAGAGTTCCTGAAGTCATGAGAAACAAAAATTGTGGAGCTTTCTGGACTATTTGAACAAAAGTGTTTTGGGTCTGTAAGCACAGAGCTTGTTGAAGAATTTCACTGTAGCAGGATTTTCCCTTTATTCTATGGAAAGCAAGGTACAAAAGAGCATTTCCTAGTCTTGGTGATGCTTCCAGTTGCACGAGAAAATAAGGGTAGTGAGATAATCACATCTGCAACTGAGAAATCAAAGCCTTCCAGTGAAATTCGGGACTTGGACTAAAACTCCACAGAATTTTTTGAAGGTTGAAAACCCCATGAATCCTCTCAAAGCTGATAAAGCAGATACCAAGGATTTCCTAACTACTATTTGGTATGGATGTTAATTTGTACTGCATTGTTTCTCAGTGTAAATGCTTGGCAGATTTTGGTTTCTCTGCAGGGTTTTATTAACACAGAACTGTTCCGGTCTGCATCCAAACTGCATTTCCACTTCAGGCTTTCAGGGTGTGGAAGGCCAATATTTAAGCTCATTAGGACTTTCAGGTAGGTCAGGATTTCGTGCATCTCTGTGTTTTTGGCTCAGGATGCAAAAATTCCTCGTGTTGAAGGCAGGAGTTGATCGGGTTTGGCTCCCTCGTTAAACCAGAAGATTATGTGGCTTTATTTTTTTTTAATTAGAAGAACACATTCAACTTATGAGAGTGAGGTTTTCGACTCTCGTTTTTATAAACTCTCAAACAGAAGAGGCGAGTGTACTTCTAACAGAAGCGTGGTATTCTTTTAACTCAAATATCACCTAAAAACGGCCCTGATTTCCTAATGTTGTTCGAGGTCAGCTTTATTTTCACAGCTGCTTCTGGCGTTACCAGAAACATTTCTCTGCTTCACAAGCCTCAGATACCACATCGCTGGACTGGTAATCAACATCTGCCTAATTTCAGCTGAAGAATAACACCCTCTTTATGCTCCAAAGCCTCTAGAACAACATACATGATGTTATTGTGGATTTCCACTCACGGGGACACGGCCCTTCCTCGGGGAGGAAGGAACCCCACATTGCTGAGATAGTTTTTAATGAGAAAGTTCGGGATTCAAGTTGGCACATTAATAGGATTAAGAGTTTGGCAGTCTTTCACGGTCTCTGTTTGATATTATTTAATCTTTGTTCTCCCCTCAGCGGGTGTAGAATGTTGGTTTTGAGGTGATGGGGTTTAGTTTCCCAGAATTACAACAAATGCTTTTAAATAAAAGTAACTCATTTTTTTTAGTTTTCTTCTCCTGAATTTAGAGCACACTCAGCAACAAGCTGGTGTGACTGAGTTACTTCTAAGCCAGGCAACCAGCACAATTCTTCTGAAATTTCATTTTACTACAAAATATCCAGCTCTGGGGTTGTTTTTTTCACTAAAGCTAAATTATATTACAGCTTTCAGCTACGTTCTAACTGACAGGAATGTTGTGCTCAGCGGGTTTGGCTCCTCAAAATCCCGCCCTGTTCAGTTTTGTGATGCCACCTCCTTTTACAGCCACAGCTTTGAAGAGTTGGGAACACTGCCATGAAAATCCAGCGAGCAGAGGGAAGGAGAACGCCTGGGTTTTCCCAGAGTGAGCCCCATTTTCATGCTGGAATGGCAGAGCTCTGCAGAGCACTCGGCCACAGAATATTGGGAATAATTTCTTAGAGTTGCATGAGACTGGCAGTGTAATTCAAGTCTTGAATTCAGCACTGAAAAGTGAAATAGGAAAGTAACTTTACACGGATTTTTAAAGTTTTTAAACTGTTTGTTCCTACCCTAAACCCTCAGATAGATGTAGGGTTATTTGTAGGTCTTATTCAGGTCTTATTCTTCCTATTCCCAGACAGGAAATTCAGGCTCCATCCTAGGAAGCTGTTTCATTAATGTTTTAGTGAAATTTACTTTCACTGTTCAGCTGCAAAAGGAAGGGCTCGCTGCCATTCCCACAGCAGCATTCCAGGAATTCACTGAATGGGAATATTGAGGTTTTTCACTGGACATTCAGCTACAAATACACAGAATTGTAATCAGTGACTGACACCACAGCATTCCAGCAGCCAGAGCAGCCAGGTTTTTCAGGATTTTTGCATTTTTTTAAAGCATTTAGAAGTTTCAGGCTGTGATACCAAGCAATTTATGTGTACTGCAATTATTCCTGAATTGCCATCCATGGGCATTTTTACCAGTGACGAGCCTTTACAGGATGCCAGGTATTTTTTCTTCTCTCTAAATGCATCAGCAGCTCCTTTAAACTAAACAACTTCTTAGAATTCATATTGTCCAGTTTTTAAAAAAAATTATTTGAAAGTGCTATTAATATGTATTAAAGTATGCATAAGAGGCAGTAAGAAAAATGAATTTCCATTTCTTTTGTACTTAGAGAAGTAGAGAAACCTGGTTCTCTTTTCTGTAGCTGAGTTTGACAGGGCATGGTACAGCCAAAATAGATGAAAGATAAGGTAATTTCTCCAGAATTTTGGTTGCTGAACCTAACATTTGTCATATAAAAAATGCAGATACAGGGAAGAATGATTTTTAATGATTCCCACCTCCCAACACTTTCCTGAGCACTGGTGGGACACACAGGACTGGAATTCTGCTTCCCTCAGCTGGTTGCTGAGGAAAAGGCTGAGATTTCCCCCATTTTCAGCCCCTCTGCATAAACCTACCAACATTAGTTTGGAGATTAATGTAATTTTAGCTGGTTTTACGAGGATTCATCGGTTCTGGAGATGTAACTGGCAACATTCTCCTCCAGTGGCACCAGGGCTGCTTCCCCACAAAAATCCTTGCAGGAGCCACTCAGAGGTGGCTCTTTGCCTGTTCTTTGGGACAGAGCTGGAACAGCACGAGCCCAGCCCAGCATTTCTGCCACCCAATCCCCAATTCTTGGAGCAGAAACTCAGCTTTTACTCCTGTGTGTGAGCCCTGAGGAGTGGCAGCTGCACATCCCCTCTGGGCGGTGACAAGTGGCTCTGGAAATGGGAATTATTGGCCCTGATTGGCACTCAGGGGGAAGGAGGTGGCTGTAAAGCAGTGGGATTTGCCTCTGCTTGGCAGGGCAGGAGGAGAAATGCAAATCATGGGTTTTTCATGCTGTGGAGAAGCGAAAAAAGCTGTAGGAACTGCAGGATTCCACGAGCCCAGGGCAGGGGGTGTCTGGAAGCATCACCCGTGACCAGCGTCCTGCCAGGAGCTGTCGTGTGCCCAAGCAACAGCACCAAGAGCCCAGATTTGGAATAGGATTCATAAAAACCTTCCCAGAAAGCCGAGCTTTGTCACAGCACAGTCCTTTGGGGTGGTTGTAAGGACACTGTGCCCCCAAGGACACGAGGGGCAGTGACACCACTGCCAAATTTGGGGTCAAACCTCCCCTGAAGGGGGGCAGCAGCCTGGACATGCAGTGACCAGACCTGCCCAGTCCCACTGCTCACTGCACAACAAAATAACAAAAAACATTGAATTTCACTCTCCTCCTTTCTTCTCTTCACTTGGAAGAAGCACCATCCCCATTCCCAATGCATTTCCAATATATTCCCCAAAGCCGATTTTTCCCATCAGGCAAAAATTACTTCCCACCTAATAACGTACAAATTAATCCGTTCCAGCACAAGATTTTATATTTTTATATAAAATCCAGCACTGGATTTTATATGGCAGAGGGGCAAAACCGTGGGACACTGAGCCAAGCAAGGTTTCATTGGAAACTCAGTAATAAAGAAATAGCATATTGTGATTATCTCCCAGAAGGGCTGACTGAACACTTAATTCTGGCATATTTAAAGAAAATTTTTACTGTCGTGTTTAAACGTGATTAAAATTTAATATAGCATCTGGCACATCTTTACAATGCTTGATCTCGGTGATCTTGGGAGATTTTAACGGGCTGAAAATGCTGCCAAGCTCCAGCTGTAAAGTTTCCATCCTATTTTGAAATGTGCCACTCTTCTCCAAAGCTGCAGAACTGTTCTCTGAACCTGTTTTATATATATTTGTATTCAAGGCCTGTTAGTCATGGCTGTGCAGTAGAAATATAATTTTCAATATATTTTTAAGGAGAAACAATAATAAGAGAGCTTAAATCAGAAAGAATACAACCAGCTTTGAAGGGAACTGGTGTTACACAGCTAAGAAATGTGAAGTGTTGACATGTTTCTCCTACTGTCCAAAAAACAGCCCAAGGGGAAAAACCAGCATGAATTTCAAGTGCCAGACTTCAGAAAGGAATCTGTGCTGTCCATACCCCATTTCTGTGTACAGATTGCCTGATCTGAAGCTCACATTGGTTTAGAATTGAGGCCAGGAAGACAAATTCAGTGGTAAAAGGGAAATCTGTTACCTTGGCACTATCTGGTGAACCCAACTGCATCCACGTTTCTCTCCAAAAAAAGGCAATTGTCCAACGATTTTCATGTATTGGCTTGGCACTCCAGGGCCTCGCTGCTGAATTTGTTATCAAGCACCTCCTCCTCACATTTCTGCGAGGAGAAAACCTGGGCGTTGTGGTCAGCACTGATAATTAGCATGGACATCCTGTTGAATTAAACCTCTCCATGCCCAGGGAAAGCCCTCTGGGATAGCAGAGGTGTTTGCTGGGGGCTGAAGGAATTCAGCACATTTCAGGAGGGCCTCGGCACCATTTAGAGGAACACAAGGGGGATGTGTGTCTGGTTTTTTAAAAAATGCGTGTATTTCAAGGTGCCAGACCCTTCCTGCAAACGAGGAGTTACCTCGCTCTGGAGTGGAATTTAAAACTACTGAGAAGCTCACGAAAATTTCTAAAACCTGTACGAAATCATATTTTCTGAAGGCTCTGTGGGAAAATGAATGAACCCAAGGTCACAGCGCTCCTGATTCACCCTGGCAAATCCCACGGCTCTTCCCGCGGTGTCCAACCCTTCCCGCATGCAGGGCTCTCCACTCATCCCAATTTTGGCAGGAGCAGGAGCTCTCCCTGCCTCCAGCTCTGTCAGACATCCCCTGATCAGGTTACCCAGGTTCTCTGCTCCTCTGGGCATTTGGAGCCACAAAAACTCCCTGGCAGCGAAGGCCAAAGTGTCACAGCACCAATCATCTCAACGAAAGGCAAAGCAGAGGAGCTCGTCCAGACTTCATTAATTTCTGTGCTTGTTTTTCCTTGGATCTCTCAAAAACGCTGCTGCTGGGTGGCTTCACACATTCAATGAGAGGTTCAGGTAATGTTAATTCAACCCCTTCATCTCCATCAAAGCCATGCCGAAGGAAATTAAAAATATTACATTTACACAGTGGCTGAAGGACGTGTGATGGTTGGCAGCTCCATGACCAAGTGTGAGACTTTATCTCTGGTTTTTCCGTGGAGTTTGAGGTCAGAGCATCTTCATTTTAATGAGATGTGCTGGGAAATCCCGCAGGGAAATCCTGCAAGGAAATCCTGCAAGGAAATCCTGCAAGGAAATCCCGCAAGGAAATCCTGCAAGGAAATCCTGCAAGGAAATCCCGCAAGGAAATCCCGCAAGGAAATCCTGCAAGGAAATCCTGCAAGGAAATCCTGCAAGGAAATCCCGCAAGGAAATCCTCGGCTGCGTTTGTGGGTGCGTAGGATGAATTGAATGAATGAATGAATTTAAGAACTGAGGAACTGGAAGAGCCTGAGCACGTGGCTGGGAGCCGGGTGTCCCCAAGGCCACAGGCGTGTCCCCAAGGCCACAGGCGTGTCCCCAAAGCCACAGGCGTGTCCCCAAGGCCACAGGTGTGTCCCCAAAGCCACAGATGTGTCCCCAAGGCAGCTGTGGGGGCACAGCCCCAGTTCCCAGGGGATGAGCAGTGCCTGGCCAGGGCTCCAGCCCCAGGTGCCCCTTCCCGCCGGGCACAGCTCCTCTCCTGGGCACAAAGGCTGCTGGCACCGGCCTGGGCGAGCTGCTGTGCCAACTCTCACCCAGGACAGGCAGCTCCACTCCAGCTCCTTCCGAGGGATTTATGCAAAACGCTGTGGCCAAAGCACACCCAGTAATTCAAGCGTGAATGCTCCGAGCGGGTTTCATGTGTGTATACGCACGAAAATGTGTGTGCACTTATTGATTTGAGGAATTCCCCTCATCCCCCTTTTTATAATTTACAGAAATGGTATTTTAAAGCGATAGAGTGGACAAAGGGATCCTTGACATAAGCGTTCCTCAGGCAAAAGAGGAAGTTTACTTAGATAGGAATATTTATAGGAGTGAGAGTTTGAGCATCAAGTCCAAACATTGTAACATAAAACTATCCTCAGTATTTGGATAAACAGTAGCATGATACAGTTCCTATTTGTAAAATACATCCTAGAATTGAGTAAATATTAATCTGTATCATCAGAATGGCTTCCCTATGAATGAAAATATTCATCAAGGTGGCCCAGAATGAATATTTTGAGTTTCCTCTATACCGTAAAATTGTTAATTTTAGAAAATCTTTACATTAAGTCAGTTGAAAGACTGTCACAAATGCCCAGGAACGCAGCAGGCTATAGGAGTTAAATGTACACATATTTAATTGTGGCACAACTTTTATTTCCTTTCACTCCTCAAACACCCCCAAGCGTGTAATGCCTGGTGGAGGCACCTCCATGAAAGAGATTGCTTAACACGGGCAGATTAAAAACCAATTTAACTGATGGCCGCAAACAGAGCTCAGAGTTTGTCATGGCCACAAAGATTTTCTGTCAGGGCATAAAAGCAATGAATCAGTATGCAGAAGGTATTGCCTGCCCCATAGAGATGCTAATTCTGTGGCACTTTGGAAACTCATGTTCTACATTTACTGTTCACACCCCGTGGAAGCCAACCAGCCTCAGCCTGAGCGAATGGAATCAAAAGGCTGCAAAATGTCACATTTTCGCAAAATGTTGCATTTTCTCATCCCCCTGCAGCCTAATTTTGGGATCTTTAGGTTCTTTCTAGGGGTTGTTTGACAGCCACGGTGCTGTCTGGCTGTCCTGAGGCACAGTTGTCCCCAAAACTGGGAAGTTACGTTCACACAGAGCTGCTGTGGCCAGTTTATCTGCAGAAAATAAAGGGCCTATCAGTCTCCTGCTCCCAAAATGACAGAAAACCACGAGAATAAATTAAAGAAAGTACAGCATGGCAGAACAGAGCTCAAAAGTTTCAGTTAGCACTGGGGACTTACGTTTTGTGGTTCTTTGGTTTTTGTTGATATTTTTTCCCCCTGAAGTGCTATGAAAATGTCGATATGAGCAGCTCACACATTGGGGGCATACTGAGATAGAATATTTTATATGTAGCAGATAGAATATCTTATATATAGCAGGCACTGCTATATATAGCAGGAGGTGTTTGAAAGCTCAGGTAGTCTCTAAGTTAGGACCTAATATACAGATAGATAAAATAGATAAAATAGATGAAAGATATAAAATAGATAAAATAGATTAAAGATATTAAAGATACAAAAAGATATAAGATATATATAAAGATATATAATATATAAAAGATATAAAAATATATAAAAGATACAAAAATATAAAATATATGAAAAGATATAAATATATANCGCGGGGCTCCGCGGGGCGCGGACTCACCGAGCGCAGCATCGCACAGCAGCTGCTGCGGGTGCGCGGGCGCGCAGCTGCAGCCGGACACGGCCGCGGGCAGCGCCGCCAGCGCCAGCGCCAGCACCAGCGCTGCCCCCCGGCTCCCGGGGCTCCCGGGGCTCCCGCTGCCCGCTGGGCTCATGCTCCGCACCGGGGAAAGGCTCTTCTTGCGCTGCGCTGCGCTGGGATGCGCTGGGATGCGCTGGGATGCGCTGGGATGCGCTGCGATGCGCTGGGATGCGCTGGGATGCGCTGGGATGCTCCGCGGCGCTCGCCCCGCTGCTCGCTCCGAGCGCGGCCGGTGCTCGCTGCCTCCGAGCTGCCCTGACTCGGGACCCTCTCATTTATGGAGCCCCGGCTCCGCCTTCCCGCAGTTCAAAGCTCATTTATTGGTGACATCGTGCCGAAGGAGCTCGGCCGGCGGCGCGGGAGTGGAAACGTTAATCGCCAAAAGCCCCCACCAAACCAGCTTTTGACGCTGCTTTTCTGAGCGTTTTATCTCGTCCGAGGAAGTTCGCTTCCAGTTCGGGTTTAAAAGCCAGCCCTGCGATCTTATTTTGGGCGAGTAAACAAAGCTGTCCTGTTTTAAGCTCCGTTTGCGCTCGCAGCCCCCGATCTTCCCCTGCGCTTCTGGGCATTTTCCTGAACTGCCGCCCCTGTTCGCAGGCTGGACAGAACTTCATTCATGAAAAGGAAACCTCTCAATGCTCCGCTTGTGAGCCTCCAACAATCGCTGGTTACAGGGAATAATGAGCTACAAATAAAAGCCGCGATAAAAAATCATTTTAAACAAAATAATTTCATGGCAGATTTAGTTTGAAACAGCAAGGAGAAAATATCCCAGTGGCGAGTTTTGGAGGCACGGCTCTTTCCCTGCATTCCTTATTAATGCACATCCTGCTCAGCACAGATCTGTGCCTGTAGATCCTGGCTGATGGTGGAAGTGGAATACAGACAGAAAGGCAGAGTTCAGAAATGCTTTTCACCTTCGGGGCTTTGGTTGCTGTGGCAATCTGGATGTGTGTAACCTGTGGGCATCCTCTTTTTCCAAAGAAAAACGTTTCATGAGGAAGCAACCCGAGGTTTGATTAGAGAGTGATGAAGAACATCTCTGGATTGACATGCAGGACAGGGCTGCTTGAACAGCTCTGGCTTTTGTCACAACCCAAATCAATCCCAGGAATTGAAAATTCATTAACGTGACCTGAACCATTCCAATCCAGGCTCATGAAAATGTATTTTGTTGAGGCTGAGGTTTCGGGGCTCCCAAAGTAGCTTGTTACCTTTAGAGAGATGTGTACATGTTTTACAGCAGCAGATTTATTTCCTTTCTGAACAGTTATACAAATATTAGCGCTCCGATTCTTCTTCTTTTTAACTCACATCCCCCTCTGTCTGCTAGGAAAAAACCCACAAATATTCAGAATGATTAGAATTGGGTCTCGTTTCTAGACTTTAGATCCACACTGAACACCGAGCCAGGGATCCTGTACGAAATGTCCTGATTTCACGCAGCCATACTTGGATTTTTCACTTTTCCAGTCCGAAGTTTTGGCTTCAAATCGTAAGGTTGGACCCAAGCCCAGGACCAACACCTGAAAATAATTTAGACCTGTTAACATCTCTGTTCTTACCTAGAAGAAACGGACTTCTTTCATGTGAGGGGAAAGATGGAAAAGGCTGGAAGCTTGCACAGGAAGCTCAAGCTGCAGGAAGGCAGTGAAACCCCCAGGCAGGTGTGTCAGGGCTCTGGGATCAGAACCTCTGGCATTATTGATCCTCAAGCCTCACTTAGGGCAGTAGGACTGGGAAGTGATGAAGGAATTAATTGGGAGCCATTGATTGGTTTCCACAGGACATCACAGGGATGATCTAAATAGATCGACTTGATCAAATTAAATATCAAATTCAATTCACGAGATTCAGATAATAAAGAAATATGTTGGGCAAATACTCTTCTCCACCTGTCCCTAAAGCACATTGTGTTCAGGATTCTCCACGTCCAGCTACGTTCTGGTGTCCTGAAGACTTTTATATCTACCACAATCAAATTAATTATATAATCAATAGAAGAATACTATGCTCAGAGCAAAATTTAAATATCATTTTATGACAAGTTACAAATTAGTTCACCAGTATCTTCTAGGTATAGAAGAGAACTAAACACTCTTAGCTGAATGTGTGGAATGCAAAAATGCTAAAACTAAATCTCGTATTTGTCAGGGGCCTGATTATTTTTACCTAATATCCACCTACAGCAGTGTGGGCATTAATTACCATCACTGTTTGTCTTCTAACAGCCCCCAGAGTCCTGTGCTAAATCCACTGGGCTCCTGCTTTTGGATGATTCCCCTGAACCTCAGAGCAATCTCCCCCTGATTCTGGGATATTTTCATCTCTGGAGGTGCCAGGTGATGAGTGAGGGACATCCTGCTCCGCTCCGTGGAGCTCTCCTGCCCTGCCCCGCCCTGCCCGTCCTCTCCTCTCCTCTCACCCTCAGCCTTTGGCTGCAGGAAATCCTGGAGCTGAGGATAACCCAGAGCTGGGGAAAACCCCGAGATGAGGAAATCCCAGGGCTGGGGATAACCCAGAGATGAGGAAATCCCAGAGATGAGGAAATCCCAGGGCTCAGGATAACCCAGTGATGAGGATAACCCAGAGCTGGGGATAACACAGAGATGAGGATAACCCAGAGTTGAGGATAACCCAGAGATGAGGATAACCCAGAGATGAGGAAATCCCAGAGCTGGGGATAACCCAGAGATGAGGAAATCCCAGAGCTGGGGATAACCCAGAGATGAGGAAATCCCAGGGCTGGGGATAACCCAGAGATGAGGAAATCCCAGGGCTCAGGATAACCCAGAGCTGAGGATAACCTAGAGATGAGGATAACCCAGAGTTGAGGATAACCCAGAGTTGAGGATAACCCAGAGTTGAGGATAACCCAGAGTTGAGGATAACCCAGAGTTGAGGATAACCCAGAGTTGAGGATAACCCAGAGTTGAGGATAACCCAGAGTTGAGGATAACCCAGAGTTGAGGATAACCCAGAGTTGAGGATAACCCAGAGTTGAGGATAACCCAGAGTTGAGGATAACCCAGAGTTGAGGATAACCCAGAGTTGAGGATAACCCAGAGTTGAGGATAACCCAGAGTTGAGGATAACCCAGAGTTGAGGATAACCCAGAGTTGAGGATAACCCAGAGATGAGGAAATCCCAGGGCTGGAGATAACCCAGGGCTTGGGATAACCCAGGGCTGAGGATAACCCAGAGCTGCAGGATGATGCAGGGCTGCAGAAAAACCCAGAATTTCAGGAAAAGCCAGAATTTCAGGCTAACCAGGGCTGCAGGATAACCCCTGTGCCTGCCTGTGCTGGGATTTTCTCCCGCCTCTCCTCTCTGCCCTCCCCAGTCCTTTAGTTTTTCCAGAGGCAGCAGTGCCCAGTCAGTTTGTACATCCCTGGCACTGCTCTTTTTCCAGAGGCAGCAGTTCCCAGTCACTTTGTGCATCCCTGGAACTGCTCACCAGCATTTCTCTGGTGGCTCTGAGTCCACGCTCAGGCTGGGAGCTGTGTCAGGGGGCACTGAACTCTGCTGCACACTGGTTGTCCATACAGTTTTTTCCAAAGGTTTTTCATTGTCATGGGACATGCCACAGCCACCTCGTTGTCCCTTCCAGCTGTCAGGCAGTTCGAGTCTACTCAGAGTCTTTTGCTTGGGCTGCCTGCTCTGTGCTTGAGCTTCTGGCAGTGCACAGAGTACAATTTTTATCTGTGTCGATCTGATTTTCTCTTCATTGTGGCAAATGAATCTTATTTGAGAATGGTAGCAGGCAGGATTATCCACAGCAATAATTTATCTGCTGCCTGCTCGATGCTTTGGCTCAGTCCTTTCTTCCCTGGTTCTCACTTGGCATCGCAATTACCTCTAAAATCTGCTTTCAGTTTACCTGATGAAGTCACACTGCACATCCTGGACCAAACCTGTACAATCATGCTGAAAATTCACAGTTAGAACAGCTTTTCACAAAAGAGGTGAGCTTTCCTGGATTCTAAATTCCAGTCAGCCTGCTGCAGACAGGAGGGTATTTATAGCTGTCACCTCTGAAATCCTCCAGTAAAAAACCCCTACAGTTTATTGTCACAGCAATTTGGGTAATTGTTTTATAAGGTGGCAAAGCGTTGCTTGACTTTCGAGGCAGCAGTTTTCCAAACAGTTGGTGGAAGGATGAATTAAACACTGACACGCCAGAATCAAAATAGAATTTGTTTCTGCAGAGTTTTTGTCTTCAGACTTTCTTCCCGAGATCCGTGGGAGCTGCCCTCATTGATTCACTGCAATTACACGTCGTGTTTTCCTTCTTAATGACAATTTCTGTTTTCACGCTGTGCGGGTTTGAAAACAGCAGACTTTCTGCCATCAGATCACTTTGTGTCGATTCACATCACCGTCATTTTTTAACAGACAAACCACTTGTGGGGACAAAGGCATTTTAGGTGGAACTCTGGTGATCAGGTGGAGTCACCCCATAAACTGAGATCATCTCCAGCTTTGCCTGACTTCAGGGAGCTCGTGGAGAGCTGCTTTATGCAGATCCAGCCTCTCCAGGTGGTGGTGGCAGTCAAAGATGTCTCAAAGGGAGCTCAGAACTTCCAATTCCTCACCAATTCCCACTGATGTCCCTCTGGAATTGAGGCAGCCCTGGGACCTGTGTTGCACAAACCACTTTAACCTTCAATTTTGGGTCAAGGACTCACAGATAAGGCTCGTTTTCCTCTCCCACTAATAAATGAAAGCTCTACACTTCTTATCCCCTTGAACTTTTCGTTTCTTCACTGCCCCTGTATCTAAAACCACGAATCACCTCCGCTTCCCCCTTAGGCTGGGGTATTGAACCTCACTCCTTGCAGAGAGTTTTACACCCACTTTTAGCTGCTGAGTGGAAAATGTGGCTCCACATCCCCCAAATTGTGCCTGTGTTTGTCCAGGCCAGCAGCTGGTGGAGTGTGAGGTTTTCTGAGAGGCCAGGGCTGGGCTGGCCCTGCTGGTGACGGAGCTCCTGCCTGGCTGAGCCCCCACTTTATCTGGAAATTGTGTTTTCTGCAAACCAAACAGACCAGAGAAAGTACATCTGCTGCTTGTTTATTGATTTAGGGCTCTTCCTGCCTGTTTCTGGGAAAGAAAGAAAAAAAAAAATGAATAAAAGGCCACCTTCATCATTTCACTTTTAATTTCCTTTCTCCAAAGTAAGCAGAGCAAAATTAGATTTAGGCTGATGCATATTCCACAAATAAATTACATGGAACTAGAGTGGTTAAATGAACTTTGCTTGGGGATTATTGGAAAGATAAATATTTAAACACTGAACTTGAGGTAAGTCATGTTTATGCAACATCTGGGGTTTTTTTGTCACTGCTTCTCCGCCCCCTCTTTTTTTTTTCCTATTGTGGCTTTTCCAGCCAGCTCAACCCCGAGGACATGAAAGCAGGGTGAATACCACCTTCAGAAAACTCTCTTGTCTGTATTGTTGCCAGCAGAGGGGTTTTTTTAACTTTTTTTTTTAGCAAATGATCTTTGCGTGGCTCTATTTTTATAGAAGTCTTTGATTGTATTTCACACCGTGTCTCGGTTAACAGAATTCCAAGTAAATTTAGAAGAATTCAAATGATATCTCTTGGGAAAAAATCAGCTTGCATTGAAATTGTTCAAAAACTGCGGTAGAACTTATAAACCTTCGAGCACCACAATGTATGAGGCTTAAATGTGAAGGTTTTATTTTAAATTTATTTTAAATGGATAGCCTTTTAATTGCAGGATGACATTCTGCTAGCAGACTTAGAAACTCCAGAAAAGTTCTGCAATAGGGAAGGACTGGGATTTCCATTCCATGTGGAAAAATGCAAAGAACAGTCCAGATGGGGACTGTGCTGGTTAATTCTGTAATTCCACCTTCTGGGTCACTGAATTACCTGCATCACAGGTGAGCCAAGGTGATGTTGGAGGTATTGTGGAATTTTATCAAACCAGAATATCCCTTTCTATAGCCAAAAACAAGCTAAGCACAGGTATGAAATCTTTAGGTGGCCAGATACTGAAGATTGATACAATCGAATATTTGCCTTTTAAGCTCATAGTACAGAAAACCTTCAATTTTAAAAGATTGATGCAGATGAAACACTAAGAAACCATAATTAATAATAATTATCCTTGCTGTTGTGACATCGATAAGGGAATAATGAACTGGCTTTTTAGATTTTCGTGCTTCTAGAAGTGAAATTTATCCTCTCTAGAGTATGATCCAGAAACTAAACACCTGAAATGCCTCTGATTGGCAGGAGTTGGCAAATGGCATTTCATTTTCCAAATGGAACTCCCTTGAGTGTATGGGCTTCACAGGTAGATAAAATTTAGAAATAAGCACTTTTAGTGACTTTTGATGATGTTTTTATAGAGACATCTCTGTTACCATCCATTAAATTGTCCCCCAGTGCCAAAATCCCAGAGGATTCCCAGGGATACATGAACAGGGATGGGCTGTGTTGGACATTCCCGGGCTGGGTCTCCACAGTTCTGGGATCTCAAAGCTTGAACCAGACAATTCCCTCCAAAATTCTCGTGGGAAAACCACGTCACATCCTGCAACTCCCAGGCAGGGGCAAAAATATAAAATCATGAAGACGGATTTCTGAGCAAGAGCCTTGGGTTTGCTTTGAGGTCAGAAAGAACAAACTGAGCGTGTCTGTAAGATTTTACTTTTTATTTTTCATAGCTCATCACTGAAAATACTGGCGGCAGCATAATATAAAACCAGAGCATTTCTTCACAACATTAATGTGTGACTTTTATAATTGTACCAGAATTGCAGCACCTATTTCAGTGCTTTCCTGTCCACACAGCAGGTTCGGGGTTGTTGGTTGTTTTGGTGGGGTTTTCTGCCCAAATTCCCTGGCAGCTCCACACTGAGGGTCCTTGGCTCTGAACCTGCCATGAACTGGAGGTTACTGGGCAGAAATCTTGGTTTGAACAATGCTAATGAAGACTTTGACAAACACTCTTCATTTGGATAATTAATTATCTGTCACAGAAGAAAAACATGGATCCCTTCCTTTCCTCAACAAGAAACAAATCTTCCACCAGCTTTCGAGAGATGAGGAGAAGGGATATTTTATGTTTTATCTGTTTTTTCTTAATTTTTGGCTGGCAGGCTATGCTTAGTTTTGCACGCTCATTATTTCTCGGTTTGAAACTTAGGAATCGACTTCTGCTACCCAGATTTTTCAAGGAGTCTGCTGCAAAACAGGTTTTTTATTAATTCCCTTTACCTGCAAAACAAAATCTATTCTTTGCTCCGCTAGGGAAGGCGTCTTCAAGCTCACAGATCAAAGTAGCACCTACTACCAGTAGTACTTAGTCACAGTAGTGAACCACCCAATTTACCCAAAGTCAAGGTTCTGCTGGGATAAAATAAAAACAGGAGAAGTTAAAACCCCATAAATGAAAGTGTGTGTGCGCCAAATCCATCTTTGTCATTTTAGGAGCTGATAAAACAGATAAAATTGGAATATTCCCTGATGTTATTTTGATGGATGGCATTGGATTAGCAAATGTCAGTGTGTTCCTCAGCTGTTCGTTTATGTGATCCCACAAAGAGCCAGGAGTTTTTCCAGTTGCTACCAGTATTTATTACCAATCCAACCATATTCATATGTGACTATAAATTTTGAAGATTTTATTCCGCGTCTGCCAAATATTCTGGTTTCTGTCTAATTAATAATGGTGGTTTATTGCATTGCTATTTAAGTTAGAATCCTATTTTTTTATTCTGCTGTATTTTGTGTATATTATATGTATGTGAAAGGGCTCATGAAATATAGACATTTCCATTTCTCACATTTATGAATCTGGCAGATTTCTCCATTTCTCTTTTTGCTCTTTGGGCTTTTCCCCTCAGTTTTTAATTGCCAGAGTAGAATTTTTACTTTCCTGAATTTCAGAAAGCTTTCAAAAAATCAGCAATATTTCTGTAAAACGGCCTTTCCCCCTTAGAGATACTTTTCAAAGCAAACAGCTTTTATAGCAGTAATTATAATTTAAATGATATTATAAATGTATCTTATAATTATAAATAAATATAAATTATAATTATCAGCAATTACAATGTAAATTAAAGGGAAATCCATGGAGCTGGTAAATTTTCACTGTCACTATCACACTTGTATCATATATAATATTCATCAAATGTAGGAATAGTCTGGGGAGTGCCTGTTCTGCCAAAAAGACCAGAAAAGAGCAGATTGGAAAGTGGAATGGGAGGATTCAGGTCAAGTTTTCTTTAATTTCCATGGGACATTTCAAGTTTTGTTGGCAGGAAAATCCCCTGGCCATGGGTTGGTGACAGGGAGGTGCTGCACAATGGCAGAGGGAAAACTGGGATGCTTAAAATCAGAGCAGGAATAAAGGAAAAGCTGCTCAAACCCCAAAATAACAAGAGCTGAACTTCATGGGCCTGTCCCAGGGACAGCTACAAATGAGAGAAGTGCTGGGATTATTGAATTTTCCTGCCTGGTTTTTCCTCTCTGAAGTTTGAACTGCAGCATCCAGAGCCTCTTCCCTCAGTCTGAGCTGGGATGTGGTGGAGCACATGGAATCTCGGGATCAGGCTCCAGAGAAAATGATGGTCCTGCATTATTCTGAGGGAGAAAGCACCGATTTTTTTTCTTTTTTTTTTTTTTTCTTTCTATCCTATTCTATTCTATTCTATTCTATTCTATTCTATTCTATTCTATTCTATTCTATTCTATTATTTTTCTTTTTTCTTTTTTCTTTTTTCTTTTTTTTTTCATGTGAGTTGTGTTCTTTCCTGCGGCCCACAGAGGATTCCACAGCTTTGGGATCACAGGAAGATCCGTGGTCCTGTTAATTACAGGAGTGCCATCTGCACTGCTGTGCTCAGAGGTCTGCCAGCATTTCCATTACAAACCCCAGGCCAGTGGTTTGCAGCTCAGTCACACAAATGTGGTGCTGCCCTGATGAATCTTGAGTCTGGCAAGGATTTGTTCCCCTCCTACTCCCAAAAATTGTTAAAAAAAAAAAAGCCTGGTTTAAAATCTGAAAGTGATACACCAGTGACTGCATGTTGACTAAGCAGGAACTTTGGTTCCTGCAGTTTAGCAAGAACTTCATTCCTAAATTCCTGTCGAGGTGATCTTTACTGTAAAATGCTTTTGCAAGTGCTTTTGGTTATTCTGAAATGAATCAATGTCTCCTAAAACCTCTAAAAATTCTTAGTTTATGTTGTAGAGCATCAGCTTTGCCTCTGATTGTGTTTATTGTGTTGGAATGTGGCACTAAAGGAAGGGTTTGGAGCCTGTAACACTGTCCTGCTGCTGCCCGGTTTAATCCCATGTTGAAAGTGTTCAGATTTTCATTTCTAGTTCTAAACATCTTCTGTGAAATGTGTGGGTTTGTGCTCGGTTGATAGAGGTTCAAGATATGCACATTTTAGGTGGAAAAAAGCCATGCCCATGACTGGGAGATCCCAAACTTCTTCAAGTGAATGATGGAAGTAAAAGTGGTCATTCACAGCACTTTTTGAGAGACAGAAGCCTTCCTATTTCATTGAATAAAGTGTTTTAACATGCTTCTGTATATTTGATTTCCTACTGAGTAGTTGGATTATTCTGAATTATTCCTTGCATTCTATGCACAAGCTGGAGCCTTCCCTAGAAAACTTGGATGTTCTGTATCACAAGCTAGGAGCTGCCTTTAAAGCAAGTTTTTGTGAATTAGACATCACTGCTTTCATAAGTGGTCAGAAAATGTATTTACAGCCCTGCAGATAATGGAAATCAAGGGAAAAAGCTGGTTAATTTGGCATCATTAATGATTAGAACCTTGGAGAGTGTGAGTTTGTGGGTCAGAAGACACAGAAGCAAAACTTAAAATAGGAAACAGCAGAAATTCCGTTTAAAAATGGAAGTTGAAAGGAAGAAATACAAAAAAAGTTAAATTAAGAGAAGTTAAGAACACCAATTTGGGAATAACACTGTGCTCAGAAAACACACCCAGCAAATCACCAGAGCACAGAAGATGAACAGTTTGAGGCAGCACATGGCCAGAACAGCTTTGGCCACGTTATGATCACGCTTAAATCATTTCCCTAGACGATGTTTTTTAATCATTGAGCTGGTGGTCGCTCTCTTCTCTAACCTGCCTGTTTTGTTTCCCCCCCCAGCTCACAATGCCAACCTTTCCTGTTGTTGTGAAGATTGGACATGCTCACTCAGGCATGGGAAAGGTGCAGATATTATTTGTTGCATGTTGGGAGCCTGGGGTCTGTCCCTGACCTGTGCATGCTCATTCCTTCCCTGGATATCTTCCCTTTTATCTGCCCAAACTCTGTCTCGGATCCCCCCTCGCAAATCTCTGTCCATGCTAAGAAAGCATCTCGCTTCAGGAAAATAAAAACATGCCCAAAGCATTTTTACAACGAGGCCTTTGCAGTTTGAGAGTTGCCCTGTGTGGGATGTGCTTTGAAATGTGCAGAGATGCTTTCCCGAAGCAAAACCTTGTTTATTAATTTATTGTCTGCACTGAAACTCTTCAAGAGTCAAGGTCTGTTGCACAATCCGACTTTTTGGAGTTGGGAGTGTGGGAAGGTTTTGCCTTGGTTCTTGGTTGGTTTCAGCTTGCTGCTGAACTTTGATTTCCTACCTTGATGTGTTGTCTGTGATTGTTTTGTACCGCTGTATAACTGCTGCTTTCTTTCTCCAAAGTAATTGCATTTCAGGGGTGAGTACAGATGTTTTAGTGTCACTTATCTCAGTGCAGGGCCGAGGGGAGAGCATTTAAATCCCAATTTCACTGCTATCAGTGACCATTTCTAGTCCTTGCAGAGTAACTTCACTCACTGAAAACACTTCAGGGCTAGAAGTGGTTTAGATTTTAAAACAATTAATCGAAGAATAGTTATCATCATAGTTTATCATCCTGAATCTCCAAAGCTCCATGAACATAATATTTGCCACTAGCAATAGAGATAGAAAACTGATTTAATTACAAGTTGTACTGNGAAGAATAGTTATCATCATAGTTTATCATCCTGAATCTCCAAAGCTCCATGAACATAATATTTGCCACTAGCAATAGAGATAGAAAACTGATTTAATTACAAGTTGTACTGTATGTTATTTTTTGCCTATGACTGTTTTGCTTTGTTTCATATTTAGTAAATCATTGGAAGTCCAGCAGCCAATTTAATTAAGAGCCGAAATAACCACTAATTAAACTACAGTTTCTGTGGATTGC